>NBJL03000222.1:0-16821 GCA_002087855.3 Entodinium caudatum | reverse complement strand
ATAGTTTATTATTTTAAAAATAAAAAAAAATTAATTAAAATAATTCATTTAATAATTTATAATAAAATGAAATAATATTTCAAAAATAATAAAAAAAACCCGCCCTCCAACCCTCCGAAAATCCTTCCCTCCTTCTCATTATTTCTTTTTTAACATAAGCAAATAATAATATATGAATTACTACATTAACATAATTAAAAATTTTAAAGTTATAATAATTACTATTTGTTTATTGAAGCAATATGAACAATTGAATCTAGTAAAGGAGGAAATTTAAAAATAATTGGTGTTGATAAAAAACAGAATGTATATGTAAAAAAATAAATTTAAATAAAAAATGAACTTACTTTTTTTCTTTAAATATTCAAAAAGATTTATAAACAATTTTTAATCATGGATTATTTCATTAGATAATCCTAAATTAATTCTAATCTATAAAATAATTTTATTATATATAATTATACACTTACAATTCAAGTTTTTAATAATTCATAAATTATAACAATAATAATCAATATTTATTTTTTCTTGCCTGAAAGTCTTTTTCCTCTTTTTCTTTTTTTCATTAAAAGCCTCTTTATATCTAGTAAAAGATCATTATTTATTGTTAATTGCTTTTTAACATATTCCATATCTTTTTCTAAATTTATTAGTTTCCTTATTTCATCCCAATCATGATATTTTGTGACATCCTTATTAGCAAATACTGAGTTTTTAATGCCTAATATAATAAAATTTAAATTCTTATAATTTTTCATGAATTCTATGACTTTTTCTTTATTTACTGATTTTGAATTAATGACTCCAACAAATAAATATTCATCTTTTCCTACTAATTCTAAAAATTCCCTATCCCTTTCTAATTGATATAATAATTCGGTAATTTTGTTTCTATTAAATTTTATTTCTAAAACAACTTTCTTATAACCCGATATTTTCGAATTATTAATACTTTGCCAGATGCATTCTATTTCTTCTTTGTTTAATTTTTCCAGGTCAAAATTTTCATAGATTCCATCCAATTCTAATTCCATAGGCTTATTTATGATTATTTTATTCTCTAATAATTCATATTTGCAAGGCTTATCATCATTAATGGTTTTTGTCTCTTTTCCTGAAGTAATATCTAGGGATTTGTTTGGGTTTAGATGAAAAATTACTGTTTGATCTTTTACTTTAATTTTTTTATCTTTAATATCAGTTATATATTCGATTTTTTCTTCCCACATTATCCTACGGTATAAGAACTTTCTTTTCATAGCGATTTTTTTACATCCATAAAAGGTTTCAAGGATTTGCCTAATATTATTTTCAAAATTAATTCCGCTCTCTTTATTATACATTTTATAAAACTCATTAGACAAAGAAGAGCTTCCATATCCAGATGTAAATTCTTCATTACCTGATAAATTATCAGGCTTGCTAGTGCTTTTACTTCTCTTATTCTTTTTATTCTTTTTGTTTGGCATCAAATTTTTTTTTAATTCCAAAATTTGGCTTTCATTTAAATATTTTTTTTCCATTATAATAATAAAGATGGAAAATCAAGATTTAAAAAAGGAGAAACATAAAAAACAAGAAGAAAAAAACATAAAATAGAAAAAGAAGAGAAAAAAAAAGAATTCTTCCTTTATTTTATTACTGCCCACTATAACAAAACTTCCTTAAAAATTGATTGCATTGAAAAAAAGTATGTTAAAGATTTAGAAACTGTTAAAAATGATTCATTTGAATTGAAAAATGAAATTAATGTTTATTTTACTATATATAAATTAAAAGTAACATCTTTTTCTGGAATGAAGTCTCTAAATATTAAATTTAATTTAGTTGAAGATGATAAAAACAATTTCAAATCAGAAATAAAATTGAAAGAATTTTCTCATGATACCTTTTTTTATGATTTTATTTATTCTTCTGAAAAAGATTCAAAAAAGGAAATTATTAATGTAAGGAATATTTTATCTCATTCAGACCAATTTAAGATTTATCTCAGCTATTTAGAAGTTGATCTAAATAAAGAAAAAAATTCTCAAGAAATATGGGATTTAGCCTTATCCACCAGAAAATTATTAACAATAAAGGTTAAAGAGAAATGGAAAGACAAGGAGAAAGAAAATAAAAATCATGATTTATCTTTATATTTTTTAGTTTTCGCTGCATGTTATGAAAACCCTATTATTTCAAAGATTTTATCCGATTTTGATTTAGATAGAGTGAATATAAAATACTCTAAAGAATTAAATCAAATAGAAAAAAGAAGGATATCTGAATTTTTAGAAAAATTGGAAAATGATCCTGAGATTGTGTTAAAGCATATTGAAAATCCTGAAGATAAATTGATAAGTAAAAAGGATTTATTTTTTTTCATTTTATGTTTTAGATTATTTAATGAAAGGCATAAATTTGAAACATCATTAAAAAATATCCTTACTCATGAAGACACTCAAAATAAAATATATAAAGGCCTTCTTAAATATTCTGACACATTCAAAGGAATTAATTTCGAAAAAGAACAAATTACAAACATGGTCAGGAATAGTGATACTTTTAGAAGAATTAAAAGATCTTTATCAAATATAACTTCCATTTCTGATTATTATGAAATAGTTCTTGAAAATTTAGTGCATATTTTTGAGATAAGAGAAAAAACAATAAAAGAAAAAACTAAAAAATCTGAGGAAATTATTCTAGAATTTGATAAAAAAATGGTAAGAGAAGATGACGATATTACAAGTGTTTGCGAAAATTATGGAAAAATTATTGATAAACAAAAAGAAAAAGCAATTGAAAAATTCATAATATTAAGTCCAGATATATTAGAAAAATATATGAAGTATTTCAAAGATAAAAATTTAGAAAATCTTTTTCTTTTGAAAAATTTAGTTAAAAAAATAATAAGATATACAAATCCTGCAAAACAAAGTAAAGCTAAGACTAAAAAAGAAGAAGAAAAATATTCAATTTATTCAAAATATAAAGAGATAGAAAAAAAATTAAACGATTATATTCATCAAACTGGGCTATATTTATCTTATAATAGAATGTTAACTAATATTGAAATATTAAATTTCTTAAAAGATGATGCAGATTATATAAAAGATCATCAAGAAGAAATTTCAAATTCATTAAAAATTTTTGAAGGATTAAACGTATCTTCGATTGATGATGAATTTATGAATAATTGGAAAAGTATCAATTGGAAAGATATTTTCTGCGTAGAGGAAAAATATATCAAAGAAAAAATAATTGATTTAATTGTTGATTTTAAAGGGTTCGGAGCTCTATTAAAAATACTAAACACCAGTAATAATAATGATGAAAAAACGTTTTCCCCTGAATCATTAAAAATTATGCAAGAAAAATTTATTAATTTATTATACCAACAAAATAATATAGAAGAAAATAGTTTTAAAGATAATTTAGTTGAATTAATATATTACTCAGATTTAAATCAAGAAAGTAAACCATTAAATTTTTTGCAAAAACTCCAAGATGAAATAAATTTTGCAATAATGAAAAATATTTATTTCGAATTATTCAAAAAATATCAAAATAAAATTTCGGAAGATATGAAAAACTCTATATCAAAATATATCATCAATAATAAAAACGATGATATTTTAATAATATTCGCAGAAAATTTTAAATTTTATATTCCGAATATTTTAAAAAATATAAACAATAATGAACCTCAAAAGGAAGATTTTTTGCAATTAGAAGAAACTAAAAAATTAAAATTATTTAAAGGCTTATTAGAAAAAGATGGAATATCTAATAAAGAATATCAAGAAATAAGATATTATGCAAATAATTATTTTAAATTATTAAATGAAATGGAAAAAGAATTAAATGAAAATAAAGTGCTATATAAAGATATTAACGGTTTTTTTGAAAATAATAGAGATAATGAAAAAAATGAGTTTAAAAAAAGATTATCATTTATTTATTATTGCAAGGCTATGGCTAAAGCTGATGAAATTAATGAAAAAATTGAAGAAATAAATAATACCCTTACAAATTTGAAATTAATATATAATTATCTTAATTATTTTTTTGAAAATTCACAAAAGGTAAATATTGAAGAAATAAAATCAATTATTTCTTCAATAAGCGAAGGTTCTTTGCATGATTATGAGACTAAGTATTCTCAGAGATGTAAAGAATTATTTGGAAAATTTAAGGAAAAAGCTGAAAAAAGAACCGAAATGCAAAAAAGCATGTTTTTTTCAGTATTATATGATAAAAACAAAGAAATAAAAAATTTAAGCGAAATTGAATTGATTGAAACAACAGAAAATCAATTTAATAAATTAAAAAATATTTTTTTCAAGCAAGGAATTAAATCAATAGATAATAAAATAATAACTATCTGTTTTAAAGCTATAACAAACAAAACAATAAATGAAATTAGGAAAGAAATTGATGTTTTGGATAAAATTTTTGAAATAAATATCGCTTATAACAGAGAGGAAATAGTTAAAAAAATAAGATTATTATCTAAAAAAGATAAAATTTATGAAATAATAAATTCACTTTTAAATTTTATAACCAATATTGGTGTTAAGAAAACAATGTTTACAAAATCATTAGTTGAAATTAAGATAAATTTATTAGAATCATATAATGAAGAAAGTATTATTAAAGCAAAAGAAGAATTAAATAAAGTCAATATTGATATTAAGATTATATTGGATGAAGCGAATTTTTTGAAAAATAATTATTTAACTATTATAAAAATGTTAGGACAACAAAATATTAAATTTTTATTACATTTAACTTTAATTGATTGTTTAATCTTAAGAGAAAAAATTGGAGAAGATGAAAATTTAGTTATAAACCATAATCATATTATTTTCCTTGAAAAATGTATTTTATTTATGGAATCATTAAAAGAAGGGAAAAATTTTAGTAGTATATCTGATTTCGAATTAATTAAATTATTAATTAAAAAAATTCAGACTTCATCTGAAGATTTGGAAATGCATTTTAAAAATTATATAACTAATTATTTAGAAATAAAAGAATTATTTGAATCTATAAGAGATAAATCCGAAGCAAATATACAAAAAATATTACACATTTCAAAAATGTCAAATTTCACTTTAAAAAATACAAATAATGAATTTTTTTATGGTAAATATTATAAACAAATTGAGAAAGATGGGAAAAAGGAAGAAAAAGAAATACTCATAATTGAAGAACTTTTAGAATTAAAAAATTTTACACAATTAACACAAAAAAGAATTCGTAATGAAAAAGAAGCAAAAACTTTTCTTGATAATAATAAAAAATTTATTACAATAATATCTGGTATTCATGATATTTATATATTATTAAGAAAAATAAATGTCTCTGGTTATACCAATGATATAGAAATTAAAATCAAAATAAATGATTATAATTATATTATTGATTGGGATTCAGATAATAATAACAATGACATTCAAAAGGTTATAAAAAAATTAAGTAATATATTAAATACTGTAAGAACTCTCCAAATAAGGGCATATGAAGAAAAACCTTTAATAAGATTTATATATGGAAGACAATTTAATTTAATAAAAAACATTGAAAATAATAAAGATAATAAAAAAATAGATCCCTTTTTAATGTTTTTCACAAGGAATAATACGACTAATAAACCAAGAGATTTTACATTTTCTGGGAAAAATGATACCCAAAGTGTAATAGATGATTGTGAAAAATATTTAAATGAAGTTCTAAAGAAAAATAATTTAAATTTAGAACAAATTTATAAAGATAGTTTGATTCATAAAGATTATAAAAATAAAGGTGTTTATATTAATTATATTGATAAAAGTGAAAATATGGAAAGAGACCTTTTTCTTATATATAAATACCTAACTAAAAATTTTCCTGTTTCACAAAATATTTTATTTTGTACAAAAAATACTTCAAATGAAGAATTAACAGCATTTTTATATCGAGCTCTTTTATGTCAATATAATGCTTGCTTTATAATAGGAGGAATTGAATTTTTGGATTCAGATAAAAGTGCAAAAATTCTATCAGTATTAAATAATCTTTTAGTGGAGAAGAAGGATGGAAAAATAGAATCCTGTTTGATTATATTATTCACAAATAAAGATAATGATTTGTATAAAAGTATAAATTCTTTAAAATATGTTAAAAATTTTGAAATTCCAGTGGAAGATTACATGCAAGCCAAAATAGAAAAAAATGAATCAAACATAGAAATCTTCGATTCAGATCAATCTGGGGTTGGTAAATCTAAACAAATTGAACTAGCTATTAAAAATAAAAATAAAAAATACATCTATTTTCCTTTTGGAGGAGTTATTAATAGAGAGGATATCGTTAAAAGATTAAAAAATCTAGTCTCTTATTGGCAGGTACCAGCAGGGAGAGGTTCGAAGAATGATGTATATGAACCAAAGGATTGTGCTATTCATTTAGATCTTAATGATACTGATCAAACTGATTTAATGACAGAATTTCTTTTTTCTCTTTTAATAACAAAATTATATGGTCATGATGAGGATTTATTTTATTTCCCAAAAGAAATAGAAATTAAAATTGAGATTCAAAATGGATTCGTTAATATTATTAATAAATTTACTATTTTATCTTTATTCGATAAGACTACTTTGTATTTAGCAAAATTACAAAAATTAATAGTGCCACAAGATATAACTGATAATGTTCAAGTAGTTGCAAATTTTTTAAAAGCATTAAAAAACAAGGAAATAGATAATTTTGATTTATTCTTCCAAGGATTAACTCCTAAAGATTTCTTTGCTTATACAAAAACATTAAAGAATGCAGAAATTTTATCTCAGGAAGAATGCCAAAATTTAATATTTGAAAAAATCAATGTTGATTCTCCAAATTATTATCAAATTAAATCATTTATTGATGTTTTGGCAGCCCAATTTAAATCTTTTAATAGAAGTTTTTTTATTAATTCATTTATTTTAAATATGTATAAATCAGATAAAAGTATTAGAACTTTTATTATAGAGAGTTATATTAAATTAACTAAATATTTCACTAAAGGAGCTTTTACAGAATTAATTCGAACACAAGAAGATACAAGGAATTTGAAGAATATAGATCAATATAGTCAAGAAGAATATGTTAATAAAGCGATACAAAAACTATCTGAGATAAAACTAAATTCAATTTCTTTTGATAAATTTAAATATTCTTTAATTTTTTTCCATGAAGGAGCAGGAGAAGGATTTAGTATTATAAGTAATAAGCAAAGTATTATAAATAGAAATAAAAATGATGATGATATTTATTCAGCAAAAATTGAATATAATAAATTATATAAATTATTTAATTTTCAAATTCGAAAAGAAGAAGATAAAAAAGATGTACCAGATTATAATAATTATAGTCAAATTGATTTTCTCAAAGAATTAAAAAATATATTAGATCTTAAAAACTATGCTACAAAAGCAGATAAAGAAAAAGCTATTAATGATATAAAAGAAAATTTAAAAAATAAATTTGATGAAAAAGAACAAGACGCTGAAAGTATTGAAGATTTAGAAGACGATATAAAATTGATTGAAGATAGGCCAACATTAGAAGAAATAGCAGGCAAATATGTTTTTACGGCTGATAACTTTATTAAAATGATGTTGATTTTATTAAGAATAAGAGCAAATATTCCGATAATAATGATGGGTGAAACAGGTTGTGGAAAAACATCGTTGATTAAAATGCTTTCCAAATTAATGAATAATGGAGCAGAAGACAAAATGAAAGTTTTGAATATTCATGCAGAAATTTCAGATAATGAGATAATTAATTTCGTAGATAAAATATCAATTGATGCCCAAAAATATGAAGAAGAAGATGAATTTGAAGCTGAAGAAAGAAAAAAATTAAATCAAATATTTATACAAAGAAAACTTTGGGTTTTCTTAGATGAAATTAATGCTTGTAAATCCATGGGATTAATAAGTGAATTAATGTGCAAGCATACCTGTCAAGGAAAACCCATTCCATCAAATATTGTATTCATTGCTGCTTGCAATCCTTATAGATATTATAATGGTGTGAAAAATATTAGGGGATTTGATATCAAAAATGATTTTAGGGACAAAAAACTTTTAAATGAAAAAGAATTAGAAAGATTTAAAAGAAATACTAATAGTAATTTAGTATATAAAGTAAATCCTTTGCCTCATTCTTTATTGAATTATGTTATTAATTTTGGAAATCTTGAACCTGCTGATGAAGAAAAATATATACAAAATATTGTCGAAGAACCAATTAAGAGAATTAATCAAAATTTAGAAATTAAAAGAATTAAAATAATTCATTATTTCGCCACAAAATTAATATTAAAAGCTCAAAATTTTACAAGAGAGCATAATGAGATATCATCAGTTTCTTTAAGGGAAATAAAAAGATATAATATTTTTTATGAATTTTTTTACAAGTATTTAAAACAAAAAAAAGATGCTTGCAATAAATCAGAGTTAAATAAAATTATTTTCAATGATGATATGTTCTATAAAAATTGCCCTCAAATAACTTTACAAATATATTCGATTATTCTAGGAATTTTTATGTGCTATTATTTGCGTATAATAGATAATAAAATCAGAGAAGAATTTCAGAATATGATGAATCAGGAAATTAAAAATTTTGATAAATCTTGTTTGGATAAAGAATTTCATGAAATGATGAAAAAGGAAATTAAAAATTTAGGTGAACCTCTATTTGATGAAAAAAATAAGGAAATGATATATCAGGAAATTAAAAATTTAGATGGAGCTTTAAAGGATAACAATATTAAGGAAATAATAGATAAAAGAATAAAGGAAATGATATATCAGGAAATAAAAAATTTTGATGAATCTGAATTGGATAAAAAAACTATGGAAATAATAGATAATAAAATTAAGAAAATGATAGATAAAAAAATTAAGGAAATGATAGAACAGGAAATTAAAAACTTTTATCCATACATTTCATATATAAATTTCCTAGAAATTCCAATAAGAGAAGAAAAATATGTCTTAAGTAATATAGAATTAGAAAAAGGAATTTCACCCAATAAAGCCTTATTAGATAATATTTTTGCATTATTTGTTGCTATTAATACTAAAATTCCTCTATTTATAATAGGTAAACCGGGATGTAGTAAAACTTTAAGTATTCAATTAATTCATAAAGCAATGAAAGGAGAAGATTCCAATAATCAACTTTTTAAAATTTTTCCTAAATTAATCTTAAGTTCATATAAAGGTTCAATATTGAGTACATCAAAAGAAATTGAAAATATTTTTAAGAGAGCCAAAAAACAAAACGAAAATTTAAGTGATGAAAATAAAGAAAAAAATATATCAATGATATATTTTGATAATATAGATCTTGCTGAATATTCTCCTAATAACCCTCTTAAAGTTCTTCACACAGAATTAGATGAGCCTCTTGATGAAGGAAAAAATAAAATCGCATTTGTTGGTATTTCAAATTGGAAACTTGATGCTTCTAAAATGAATCTTGGAATTCAATTATCAATTCCAGATCCAGATAAAGAAGATATAAAACACACTGCTTTTATTATAGCAAAATCTTATGATTATAATTTGTCAAATCGTTTTAAATATTTTTATGAAGACTTGGGTATAGCATATTTTAAATATAAAAGATATCTTCAAACAAAAAGTGGTAAAGAAGATTTTCATAGTAATAGAGATTTTTATAATTTAATTAAATATTGTGCAAAAGAGATAGTTAAAAGGAATATAAAAAATGAAGAAGATAAAAATAAAATAGAAAAGGAAATCTCATTTTTAGGTTTTGAAAGGAATTTCGGTGGGCTTCAATTTATTTCAGAAATTGACAAAAACGTAACTACTTCTATTAGAATTATTAAAGAAATGTATTCAAAAAGTAAAAACGATAATAATTATGAAGTAATAAACCGAATTAAAGAAAATATAATTGATATTAATAGTAGGTATTTACTCGTTATTTCTAAATCAGCAGCCAGTATATTTTTAATTGAATATATTTTACCAGAAATCAAAAAAGATCATAATATATACATTGGAAGTCAATTTTATAAAGATCAGCATAGTGAAGAATATCTCTTAAAAATTTTAAATAAAATACAATTGCATATTGAAGAAGGAAAAGTCCTAATCCTAAAAAATTTAGAATCTGTATATCCAGCATTATATGATTTATTCAACCAAAATTTCAAAAAATTTAGTGATAAAAATTATGCTCGTATTGCTATTGGTTCATCTATAAATAATTTTTCATTAGTACATGATGAATTTAGATGTATAGTCAGTGTTAATTATGAGCAAATTGAGGAAGAGGAAGCTCCGTTCCTTAATAGATTTGAAAAACATATTGTTTCTTTGAAATTTTTATTAACTCAGGATTTGATTGATGAATCAATTAATATTTATAACAAATTAAAGGAAATGATTGTTTTAGATAAAGAAAAATTCAAAGGAATAAATTACGATCTTCAAAAACTTTTCATTAATTTTGATTTAGAAGAAATCCAAGGAATAATGTACCAAGCTGTTCAAAGAAAAGTTGATAAAGAACATATGATTGATGAAGTAATAAAAAAAATAAGTTTAACTCTTCCTAAAGATATAATTATTTGTTTAAAATTAAACGGTTTTTCCATAAAATATCCTGATTTATTAGAAAAAATTCTTGAAGCATATAATAAAGGTGAACATCATAATTTAAGAAGATTTTTAGAATCAATGACAAAAACAAAAAATATAATATATACTTATACTAATAATTTAGAAGAAATAAAAATTCCAAAGGAAATAGACACTAAAATTGTTGGAAAAATTTCTAAAGAAAATATTAGAGAAATAAGGATAAGTAAATATAAATCAGAAAATGATTTCGAAAAAGAAATCGATAAATTTTATGAAACCGAGAACGAAAAAATTTGTTTTATTAAATTCAATTCTAATGAAGGACATTTCATTAATTATGTTCAATTTTTTATAGAAAACAAGCAAAAAGAATTATTAGCAGATAAAATAGAAGAAAATAAAATAGAAGAAAATAATGAAAAAGTTTTTATTTTTATTATTAATTTGGTAAGAATTTATGACCATGAATTAAAAGATTTAAAATCAAAATCGAAAAAAGAAAAAAAAATAATAAATGGAAAAATACTTAAAGAAACGATTTCTAATTTATCTCCATATTATCAAATATTTATTGATAATTTATATGGCCCTGATATAATAAATCTTGACTCAATATTTAAAAGTGAAGGAATTGATATTTTTGAAAATTTCTTGGACTTCAATGCAGAATTATCCAAAAATATTTATATGACTTTGAGTTTCATGAAATTAAATATTCCTTTTTCATATGGTGAATTAAGTGCTGAAACTTATATAAATAGATTAATAGAATATATAGGTAGCAATGAAGATGTCAAAAAAGAATTAAATGAATGTGTTAAGAAACAAATGAGAAAAAAAGGTAAATCAGATAAAAACGATTTAATAAAAGAAATGTTTACTAAAAATGATAGCATAAAATTAAATGATAAAGATATCATTGCAATTATCAATGAAAATTTATCAAGTGAATATACCAATTATTTAGCTAAATTTTATTTTAAAGCCGAACAAGATAATTTCTTTGCTACATTATTATCAATGGAAGAAGATAAAAAATTTGATGAATCTAAAAAAGAGGAAAACACTAAAATACAAAAAGATATAATTAAAAAATATTTTGAAGAATTTAAAATTGATAATAATAATAAAGTTTTGAGAAATCAAGGACAAAATTTAATAAATATTTTCCTTGGAATGAAAATTCCTAAAATTTTAATAATTCCTACTATTAAAGCAATTGTAAATTACATAAAAGAGGAAATAGAAAAAAACTATTTAAAAAATGAACATGATTATAGAAAAGAAAATGGTATAGAAAAAAATCATTATAATAAAAATTTAAATCTTTATAATGAATCGCTATTAAATAAAATTTCTAAACTCCCTTTATTAGAACAAATGAATAAAGAAAATACCAAAGAAAAGCAAATTGAATTATTTAATATAATACTAGAAGATTTTTACACCTTTTTCATTTTTGAAAATGTGAAAAATTTGAAAGAAAAAAAGGAGGAAAAACAAGAAGAAAATAAGAATGCAAATAAAAATATAAGTTTAAATGACATAAAAAACTTTTTGAAATTTTTGGTACAATTAAAAGAACAAGAAAATAAAGAAGAAATTGAGGAAAATCCCATGAAAATAATAGCTAAAATAATAAATTGGATCCAATGTTATAAAGATGAAATAACAACAATTTTACAAATGTTCTCAATATTAAGTTTAATAGTTGATAATTTATTTGATAAAATTAAAAAAGCTGAAGGTGAGTTCCAATCCAAATTCGGAACATCTGCAAATGATACTTCTTATTCTAATGATGCTTTATTTTTAGGAATGGAATCTTTATTAAGAGTTCTAACTTCTAATTCTGATATTTATATATCAGCTAAAAAAGATTCACAACAATTTTATGAATTAATAAATAATAATAAAGAAATTTTGCAAAATGCATTTAAATTAAAGGCTAATTTACATTTGAAAACAAAAGAGGCATTTTCTTTGCAAGAAATTATAGAAATAAATAAAGCATTTATAAAAAATAAAGTTGATACAATTGATAATATGAAGGAAATATTTTCATTTTTCTCTGATGAAACACCTCTTATATTCGACGTTGAAGTTCACAAAATTAATAAATCAGCATTATTCGATAAATTTAAAATATTTTATGAATTTTTAGATAATTTATTGGGAAAAAGTGATTTATTCCCTAAATTAATTTCTACAATATTTTATGATGAATATACTAAAATTTCAGATGATTATTTCAGAGATGAATTATTGAATATTATTATTTCAAAAAATGATTTTGTTTACAATTGTTTCCCTTTAATTAAAAAAATATTAAAAAAAATAGGTATTACAGTCAATCCAAAAAATATGAAAGATAATTTTGAATATATTAAAAATAGTAAAGATAGATTTATAAAAATTTTAAATGAAAATAATTCCGAATTTTTAGATCAAGTAGTTTTACAAATTTTGGAGCATATGCTTCCAGAATATTTTGAAAATATAGATAAAATTACTGATAAAA
The DNA here is from genome assembly GCA_002087855.3 of Entodinium caudatum. Lineage (NCBI taxonomy): Eukaryota > Ciliophora > Litostomatea > Entodiniomorphida > Ophryoscolecidae > Entodinium > Entodinium caudatum. Next base: position 3,657 of record NBJL03000222.1, on the reverse strand, counting down.
AAGATAAAAAGCTATTTGAAAATTATTTTAAACAGAAAGATAAAAAAGAAGAAAATTATCAAAAAAATATAATTTTTGAATTATCGTTAGAAATATTTGAAGATTGTATAATTATATTAAATGATTATATAAAAGCTCAAAATTCAGCAAGAGTAGGAAATAAAAATTTTGCTAATTTAAACAAATTATATTCGATTGCATTTATTAAAATATATCTGAAAAAATTCGTTGATTCAATTGATAAATATGATAATGACGAAACAAATATTGTTTTAAGTAGAATTAATGATAAAAATAATAATTTAATGAAAGTTCTCAAAATATATATCTTAAAATTATTTTATAATTCTAAAGATAAGAATTGGGAAAATTTATTCAATTGTGATTTACTGGATAATAACGATTTTAATAGTATTTTAAATGATAGCGAAAATAATTCTTTTTCTTTTCTTATAAACTATTTCATGCCCGCAAATGAGAATGATGAAAAACAATTCAAAGAAGAAGTAAAACATTTCACTTATATAATAAAAATTCCAGAAAGTTCAGAGACTTCTGATAATTCAAAAGATGAAGGAATTCATAATATTGATATTTTCATATGTGTCGCAATAAATAAAATAATATCTAATTTATTACTCAATAAGTATTTGGATAATGTAAAAAGCTATAACGATTATGTAAAACTATGTAATTATTATGAAAAAAATTTCCAAAATTATAATACTTATTTAAAAAGTGTATTAAATTTATTATTTAATAAACAAAAGTTTTTGGAAGTATTTAAACCAAAATTCGAGGCTCAAAAAAAAGATATAACTATGAGAGGTGAACCTTATGAAAGTTTATTATATGGATTTAGATTTTGTGTTCAATCTTTATTAAAATTAAATAATAATATTAATAATCAAAAATATACTTTTGCTTCAATAATTTCAGCAGATAGCTTTTATAATATAAATCACAGTTTTATCCCAGGAAATAATATTGAAAAAAATAGAAAATTAGAAATTTTTAAATTATTAGAAGATATTGTAATGGATTCCCAAGCTGATGTCGGAAATTATGTTTGTGATTGTGGATATTTTTATTCTATAGGCCCATGTGGTTTTCCAACTGAAAGTTATATAGGAAAATGTCCATTTTGTAATTTACCTATAGGATATGGCCCAAAAATAATAAAAAATAGAGGAGCATTTGACCATGGAATGGTTATAAGGAAAGGCCATTATAGAATTTTTAAAAATGAACAACAAAAAAAAGAACAAATGTCAAGATGGGATGAGTCTGATGAAAACATTCCCAACATGACCTTGGCTCAATATCAAAAAGAAGTAATTGAACCTTTATTATATAAATGCAAAAAAGGATTTTCTTTTTATTCAAAAGAAGATTTTCTTGATAAAAATAAAACAGTAAGGAATTTAAGTAAAATAAGTTATAGATTATTAAATTTCATTTTATTTAATCATCTCTTTTTTGCAAATTGTGTTGGATATTTTAGTGATGAAAATTTAAAAGTCTTTACAAAAGAAATGAATTGTCTTGAAATAATACAATCAAATTGGAATTTATTAGAAGAATTGTTGAAAGAAAAAAATATATTATCAATTCAAGCTTTTATGAATTTAATATTCAAAGATTTATCCGAATTAATTTCTGAATGCAAAGTAATTGAAGAAGAACAGGAATTAATTAAATTTGAAGAATCGGTTGAAAAAATTGTCCAATCTAATATTGTAAAATATCCCAAATACTATAAAAAATATTTAAAAATGAATAAAGAATATTGTTCAGTAAATGAAAAAGATATTAAAATTATTTTGAATGAAATATTACCTCCTACAGAAAAATTATATCCAGAAAAAGATTTTCCTTTGTTCAAATATTTCGTTTATACCAAATATAATTCAAATTTCGAAGAAGCATTTCAAAATGAAGAAAATTGTAGTCTAAAATATCCATTGTTATATAAATATATAAATCTTACCGAAGAACAAAAAAAAATTAAATTTTTATCTCCTTTTAATGAATTCACCAATTTTATGGCAGAAACTTATTCTTACCGTATTTCTCGAGCAGATGCAAAAGAAAAAATATTATCTCAAACTGATGGATTTAATGAAGATAAATTCAAATCTTTTAAAAAAGCATGGGATAATATATATAAATATGCAATTAAATATAAAAGTAGAGATGAAATGGAACCAAAAAAATTAGAATCTAATGATAAATTAATTTATTTCTTAAACGATTGTCATGAGTTTGGAAATGGCATGTATCTTGCAGCAGCTTGTCAAAACTTCATAACTTGGCAAAATGATTTTTTACAATCAGTTATAGATTCTGCGGGATTTAATGGAAACTTGCATTATTATATTGAAAATATGAAAAAAAAGATACCAGTACAAGAAGCAAATCCTGATCAAATTTTAAATTTTGATGATTGTTTTAAAAATTCCGATTATGAAAATTTTGATGATTTAGTATATACATTTACTCAAAGAGATATTTATTCTGAGGATAAAATCAATTATCAACAATATAATAAATTTAAATATGATTTTTCAATGATTGAAGAAGAATTAGGAAAATTAATTTTACCGGGAAAATGCTTATTCGAAAGCGAAGATAAATTAAATTTCGTCATTTTCTTTGGAGAAGGATTTAGAGGCGGACAATCCGAAATAATTCAAAAATTTTATGAAAAATATCCTCAAGTTGATTTAAATAATGAGGAAAAAGAAAAAATAACTTCGTATTTTCAAAAATTAAATAACGATGAAAAATATGATTTCAAAATGTTTTTCGGTTCCGTGCAATTATTAATATTTTTTTTGAGTAATAATAATCTTTCACCAGATAAAGATTTAAAAGCTGTTATAAATGAAAAACCAGATTATTTAAAGCTTGATGAAAAATGTGTTAATTTCTTCCTAGAAAATGAATTTAAAATAAATAAATTTATGGGTATATTCTTTTATGCAGAACATTTATCATTTATAGAGTTAAGTAAAACTTTACAACCAGAATATAAAAAAGTAATTAATCCAAAAATAATTGAAAATATTAAAAAGGGATTAGAAGAAAAAAAAGAAGATGAAAAAATAACATGGAAAGAATTGGCTGCTGCTGTGAGAAGATTTATTTCAAGATATTTAGCAGGAGAAAGGCAAACAACTGATATTAATGAAAATTTAGAGTTAGTATCTCAATTATATAGGACTGATCTATGGGAAGAAAAATTAGGGAAACTTAATGATTTAGAAGATTTGATAACTGAAAAAATCAAGCAATTTAAATTAACTGTAGGACAAGCATTTAATTTTTATGATATTATTGGAGAAGAAGATAGAAATTCAATAATTATTATTGAAAAAACCCAAGAAACTAATGATAATCAGCCTGAGGTTGAAGGAAATGCTAATAATCCAGGAGAAGAACCGGATTATCCTGATGATCCTCTAGAAGAATATCCAGATGAAAATTTAGATTAATAAGAAGACATAAAAATAATTTTCATTAATTTTAAAAGTATATTAAAAAAAATATTATATATTTTAATATCTTTGATTGAGTATAATTTAAATTTTTTTGTAAAATTATGGGGATGGGGATTGGGGATTGGGGATTGGGGATTGGGGATTGGGGATTGGG
>NBJL03000219.1:0-17930 GCA_002087855.3 Entodinium caudatum | reverse complement strand
CATCTTTAATTTTCAGCATGTGTGATAATTAATTTTTTTAAAAAAAAAATTAATAATGATAAAATATATAATTAATAGGTGTCCAAAATTTTTCATATTATTTAAATGAATATTTCAACTTCTGGAAACGAAGCCAAAGTTGTTATATCTCAAGAAGAAATTCCCGATTGTGAATGGCATACCAAAGACCCACTCACCGGCAAAATATTTTACTTATCAAAAGGTGTATTATACTCAAAACTTCCTTCAAAAGAAAGCCAAAGAATAATTTCAATAGATCAAAACGACAATTCAATCAAAGAAAAAAAAGAAATACACCGGGAAAAAAATAGATCTCTATACACCACAAATTCAGCCAAATTTTCCAGTGTATATAAAGGAAGCAAAGTCCAAATTTTCGGAGGAAATTCAATAGCTAATTGTTCTTCGCAAAATGAAGGCTTGCCTTTAGAAAATTATGCCATTGTGACTAATATTATTCATGTAGGAATTGTCGTTTTAGAATTTATTTGTCCAATATCCCTAACTAATTTAGCCTTTGGAATGATCTCAGAAAAAGATTTATTAGCAAATAATATTTCGAAGCAATTCAAGAATTTTAAAACGAGTTCGCGAAGAAATTTAATTATGAAAATTAATTACTGGAATAAAACTTGTTCTTTTTATATAAATGATACAAAAGTCTCCTCGATAAATTTCAGAGATGATGAAACTATCCCTATAGTGTTAATCAAAAAAAAGAGTTCATGTCTTATCTTAAATCCCCTTGTTAAATATCTTATTAACAATGTTGATGATTTTCTCAAAAAAGAAATTTTGTTCAAATTAAGCAATAAAGAAAAAATAAATACAGACAAAGATAACTATTTAAATTATTTCAAAAAAAGCTTTAATAAAGAATTCAAATTAAAATACGCTTTTGGTGATATAAATGAAGAAGGAGAAATATGTTCTTTCATTTATGCTAAATTCGATAAAAAATTCTCGGAAGATTTAAAGAAGAATTTCGAAAAAATATGTAGTAATAAAAATATATCTTTAGTAGATAAAAAAAATTTAAAGCAAATAAAAAATGGTTTAATAACTTCATCATATTTAAGTTGTCAAAATGAAGTCGCATTTTTATCTAAATTGAAAAACAATATTACAAAAGAAGAAAAAGAAGAAAACAAAGATAAAGAATATGATAAAGAATTTGTTGGTAAAGTTGTTAAGTATATTATAGATAATTTTGAAAAAATAGAAATAAATAATAAAGAAAGTTTTTCTGAATTAAAAAATGAATTTGATAAATTAAAAGAAACAAAAGATTTATTTCAAAATTTAAAAGTATATTCAGAAAATGATATAGAAAACGGAGGTAAAAATTATATAAATTATTTTTTGAATTATCTGAAAAATGAAGATTGCTTATTAATGATCAATAAGAATAAAATAAAAATAATAAAAAGAGAAGAAAATGGCGTTTTTGACCTTACAAATTTCTTCGATATAAACAATCCTAATCATATCATTTTCGAAAAGCAAGATCTTGAATATTTTTTACAAAATTTCGATATTAAAGGCTTTATCAATTATTCTCCAAACTTTAATAAAATTCGTTATTTAAATTCTTTCCTCAAATCAATAGAAAATGCTTTTGCTTTAGGTAAAAATAAAATAATATTATTACAAGATAATTCAAAATCCTTTTATAATTCAGTAATATCCTTTTTGAATTTTTCAGCGTTTATTACAAAAAGACAAAATGTTTTAAAGAAAAAAATGAAATCTGGCAAACAAAATGATAAAATGGAGAATATAATAAAAGAAGAAGAAAACAAGAAATCACTGGAAAACGAAAAAATGGAAAAAGAAAATTTAAATTTAATGAATGTATTTCCCTTTTGTTTCGATAATGATTACGAAGCGGAAGAATTAGATGTAAATAATTCTTTCCAAATTTTTGATGAATGTTCATCAGATAATTATAATGATTATATCGAATTCATATGCAAAAATCCTTTAATACATTCCAAATTGGTTAAAATAATAAATAAAATAATGGCACAAATCTCAATAAAAAAAGGCACAAAACTTTTTGGAAATGACAATATGTTCAATGCCTATGATAATATGGCCTCTTTTATTAATTATCCTTTTATCTTTAATCAAAATCAATCTCCATTTACATTACTTTCAGATAATGGATTCTATTGCGAAAATGCCTTTACTAATGAACTAAAATTATACGGATATCCAAATAGTAAATTAATCGATACAGATATGCTTACCTCGAGTGAAAATATTGAATTATATTTAAAAGAGAATATTCCAACATGTATACAAAATTCCCCTTTGAAAGATATATCACCAATAATAAATTCTTCTTATATAATAAATAATATGAATTTTATAGAAGAAACAGAAAAGATAGAATTGTATCATATAAATGATAAATATCCATTACTAGCAACATGCTCTAAGAAAGGAATAGTTAACATATATTCTTATTCTTTAGGAATTAAAAAACTTGGTTCTGTCAATATTTTAAAAGGAATAAAAAAGCCTAAAAATTTATCAGAAGTCGGAGATATATTTACTAATATAGAAAATAACAACAATATTCAAAGCATAAAAAGCATTGAAGAATTTTTAATGAATAAAAAACAAATAAATGATAATGGTAAGAAAATAGATAAACAAGTAAAATTTATATACAATAAAGAAACCGAGGTTAAAGTAAACGAAGATTCCCTTAAGAAATTAATTCAAATGGGTTTCAATAAAGAGCAATGTATCAAAGCTTTAAAAGAAAAGAAAAATAACGTTGATGAAGCAGTCGAATATATTTTAAGCAATCCTATAAAAATAGAAACAAAAGTAGAGAATAATCAAAGCAATTCAAAAGTTTTTATAGGTAAATGGTCTTGTCCTGTATGCACATATGATAACACAGGAGTAGAAAAATGTGAAATGTGTGAGACAAGAATCCCTGATGAAATATATGATAAATTTTTGAATAATTATACAAAATTAGAAAAAGAGAAAAAGCAAGAAAAGAAAAAAGAGGAAAAGAAAATAGAGAAAGAAAAGGAAAAAGAAAAAGAAAAAAAAGAAGAAAGAGATTTAAATTTAATGGAAGATGACAATGTCGTTTTTAAAGACGTTTTAATCAAAAATATTCATATTGTATACGACCCTTATAGTAGTGATCCTTTCGCTCCTTTTATTTTAATAGCTATTCTCTTTGATTGTGTCAATAATCATTTATTTGTTAATAGCTATAAATTAATGATAAACCCTTTATGTTTAAATTCATTTATCCAATTTAATAATGGCAAATTCACTGAAAATATTTCAAATAGAAGAGACCACGATGCTAAATTAATGGCAACTATTTTAAATCAAAAACATTTTTATAATGTGCATGTGTTATATCCTAAATTCGCAGGAGAATCCTTAGATTTAAATAAAGAATATACTCATTTAATACCAATTGAACATCAATCCTATGAAATAAAAATTCAATCATATTTTGACTCCTGTGTTTATAATTACGAATATTACGAGGCTGATAATAAAAATAAAAATATGACTTTATTAACATTAATCGAAGAGCCAGAAAAAAACTTTAAAATAAATGAATATGAAATACAAAGTCCTTTATATTTATTCGAATCTTCTTTTAATAAAAAAGGAGATATGCTTTATATTACTAATCAATTTAATTTAAGCGGAGAAAATAATAATTTGAATAAAGCTTTACAAAGAATAAGTGGTACAGAATTTATAACGGAATTAAAAATATTCCAGGATGAAAAATATTTATATATCTTAGACAAAAATGGATATATCATAATTTCAAAAAAAGAGCATTTAATAATTGAAGAAGTTGTTTTTGATGTTAAAGACAAAATTCAACTATTAAAAGAGGTAATTCCAATATATAATAAAACATTTGATCAAATTAAAAATTTTATTATCTTGGATGAAAGACAAAATATAAAGATTGAAGTCAATCAAAATAAAATAAATAATAATATACTAAAAAGCGAAATTAAACAAGAAGAAGATTTCTCATTAGATATTAATAAAATAGAAGTAAAACAATTTGAAGTAAATGAAATTGAAAATCTGGTTAATTTATTTGACACAGAAAAAATTGAAATGGTTTTATCACCCGAAGGTGATAATAATGAAATAAAAGGAATAACAAATGTTTTTGATAATTATTATAATAAAATATATTTCGATATTAATAAAAAAGAAAAAATAATAAAAAAAATAAAATTCAAAGATCGACGTTTTATATTATCAACGGAATTAGATATTGGTTTCAATATAAGAAATGAATTAAATGATAATAAAAATGAAATAAATCATATTACAGATAAATCAATGACAAAAATAAATTACAATGAAATTACTCAGAAATCCTTAACAAAAGATGAATTATATAATTTAAACAATTTAATACCTTTAAATATTTATGATTTCAAAGGATCTCAAAGTCAATATTCAATAAATGTGAGTAATTTAATGACAGGTGCTCATAGATTTATATCGAATTACCCAAAACCTGAATTTATTTTTTCGCATATTAATAATGAAATAATGATAATAGATAATATCATAATAGCAAGTGACCTAATAGCTAAAAGTATCGATTTACCTTTTGGTGAAGGTTTAATCTTTTTAATGAATAGTTTAGACAACATAGAAAAAGCCAAAGAACAATTTTCTAATTTTAATTATTCTGACTTTGAAAAATTTTTGAACGAGAAAAAAGTGAATAATGAAGATTTATACGAATTTGAGCCTGTTTGTTATATTAAAATGAATAAAGAAGAAATAATGAGTTCAAATGTATTAATGAATAAAAAATGTAGGTTTATTTATTTCCTTCCTACTAATGGAAGAGATGGTAATATTCAAAACTTCGAAAAAACTATGATGTCATTTTTATTTTTCGGTGTTCAAGGGAAAGTATCTACGAATAATTTAGAAAGAATTTCTGAGGATAAAAGTAATTATATTTTTTCAAAATTCGGAAAAAATTCATTCGTGGATAATTTAAGCATAGAAATTTATGGATATAATAATAATAAAAAGGAAAGAATCCCGATAGGAAAAAAAGATAAATTCCAAATAAATAATATTTTATTAAATAAAGATTTAAATTCCGAATTTTATTTATCTAAAAATATTTTAAGTAATTCAGAAAAAATCGAATTTGATTCTGTTGAAATTGAAGTAATGAATAATCTAACAGAAAAAGATTTATTCGAAGGTTTGAATATTTCTTTAAGTTTTATCACTTTTAAAAATCTGGGTAATAAAGAAGAAAAAAAAGAAAACAAAAGTAATAATATATATAATAATTTAGTCTCACAATTTTATAAGTTAGTTTTAAATCAGGATTTATATGAAGAATTCATTATAAAATTCATTCCATTATTGGTGGAACATTCATATGATAAAAATAAAAGATTGGCAATATTAAAATATTTTAATTATTTATTTTGCAAAAATAAAGAAATCAAACAAAAAATATTATCAAAAATTGATTACTTTGCATTCATTACCGAAAATATTTTAAACGATGACAATTATTCATTAAGTGGAGTATGTATTAATTTCATTATAGAAATATATCAAAATCCTTCAACCAAAAAAATAATAGAAGATACTTTTTGTAAAATATTAAACGAATTTAAAAATATAGAATTTACTAACAATGGTTTTAATAATTTTATAAAATTATTATCCCTTATAAATTTAGACGAAAATATTTTTAAATCAAAAGCTCTTTCTTTAATTAGACTTTGTCTCAAAAACATCGAAGAAAATAATTTCCAAACAAAAGAACTTACATTTTTAAATACTTTCTTATTTTTAAAACATCCTTCTCCATCGGATTTAATACTATTTAATACCCAGAATCAACAATCATTAAATGAACCCGAGAATAAAAATAAAGAAGAACTAGAAAATAAAGACAATAATAAATCAAAGAAAAACCAAATTAAAATAATAAACGGAATAAATTATCGAGGAAATACTATTTTCCATAAGGAATATTATTCGACTGTTTTATATTTCAAAGAAACTTATTTAATAGAAGAACTTCATTTTTACTTTGATGATTCATTGTCTCAAATGGCTTCTCAAGGTTTTAATTTTAGAATACAAGTATATACCATAGGAAACAGCAAGATTTATGATTTAAAATCTTCCAAATATTATTATGACCATACTTGGAAATTAGTAACTCATACAACAGGCAAAATAAAAAATTCGATTAAAAATAAGGATTTGAAAGATAAATATTATTCAAACGATGAAGATACTCAAATAGAAGACTCATTAAAAAATGATTATAAGAAAAATAAAGTCATGTATGAATTTGATAATAACAATGTTATAAAAATAAATTTAAAAAAATGGAACAATGAATTCAATGCTCATTATATCTTATGCGAAATATCAATAAATGACGGAACTAAAGAAATGAATCTAATCCCAAATTTATTAATCTTTCCTGTTGTTATAGGTAAAAAATCTTTAATACAATTCCCACCGCAGGAAAATTTGGATAAATTTTATAATTCATTTAACATCATAAAGAAAAAGACATTTGGTAGAATTAAAGAAATGAGTTATTATGAATCTAATTTTGATAAAAAAAGAATAATGCTTGAATACAGTGAACAATATTCATCTAATTTGAAATCAGATCAGAATAAAAACAAAATAAATAAAGATGCTGAATTATTATCACTTTATAATGAGATCAATTCTAAAAATGGACAAATTATTAAAAAAGTGAAATTAATAATCGAAGGAAAAAAAAGCAAGGAAGAAAAAGAAAATGTAGCTAAAGAAATTGTTGATATAAATAACAGTATAGATTCTTTACATGAAAAAATAAATGAGTACAATCCTAAAACTACTTTGAATAAAAATTATAGTCTCAATTTAGAATTAATAAAAGTATTAATAGGTGAATTCAATTCAAAAAAGGATGAAAAATTCGAACCTGATGATATCTATACTATTGTTGTGCAATTAATTGACAAAATTTTATTTAATCAAATGGGAACATATTTAAATGATCAAATATTTAATTTCATAGAAAAATACTTTTTCAAAAATGTTAAAGAAGAATTAATCAAAAAATTATTTGAGCACCTTGTAAAAACTTATATTAATAAAGAAAATAAATATAGAAATGTTACAACCATAATAGGAAATAAAATCTGGATGTTATTTACTACAAGATATTTCATAGACGAATTAAAAACATGTTTTTCCAAAAACGAAAAAGAGAATAAATGGTGTAATAAAAATTTCCCGAAAATATTTTACAAAATATCGGTATTAATAAGCATTATAATGAAAAAATTAATGATAAAAGAAGAAAGAGAAACTATAACACTAAAAGAAACGAGTGAAAATGTGATTGAATATGTGAAATATATCGAAGATAATAAAAATAATTTAAAAAGTGGATATTCTGACTTAATTTTAAATAGTGTTTTAAGCTTATACAGTGATCATATTTTATTAGTAAATAAATATGAAAGAATAAAAGATATAGAGCCAGAAAAAAAGATAGACTTTTTAATAGATCTGTTATTAATGAATGAAAATAAAAAAGTGAAAGACAAAATAGAAAATATAATACAATTATTATTATACCCATATAAAGACGAAAAAAAATTGGAAGGAGAAAAAGTACCTATAGGGATTATATTTAAAAATGAAAAAGAAAAAGAAGAGGAAATATCAGAATGTTATGGAGATAATATAATAATAATGTTACAAAAAAAAATCTTGGAACATTTGGAAATAATAAATAAGAATAGATTAATAGAAAATGAAGATAATAAATTGAAATATGCTTTAAGTTTATTAAATACAGGATATACTTTAAAGCAATCAAATAATAAAGAGAATGAAAATATAATAAAAGACCAGAATAATAAAATCGTAGAAGGATTTATTAAAATATTATCATTTATAAAAACAAAAGAAAATAAGAAAATAGGTTTTTCTGAAATAAATAATTTCTGGAGATATGTTTCAAGCTTATTAGAAAAAGGAACTTTAGAAATGATGTTTGATAATAACAACTTTACAACATTAGTTATTAATTGCTATTTAAAATTGGACAAAGAATCACAAATATTACTTTATACGAAGTTAACAAACTTATTTTTAAACTTATATAACAGCAACAAAGATCAAAATATGAGTAATTCCGCTATATCTCAAATTTTTAATGTTATAATTCATATGATGAAAAATAATTTAAATGAAGAAACAGGGAATGAAAATCATTTATTAGATTTCTTAAATAATTTATTAGAAATAATTTTATATGGAGCTTATAATAAAAAAGAGCTCAAATATAAATATAAATTATTTTTAGATTTTGATGAAATGAACAATTTAAATATAATAAAAGATCTTTTTTATTCATGTGGTAAATTCCTATTACTAAAATTAAATTATTCATCATTTGGACAAAGCGAATGCGGAAATGAATTAATATATAAAAGAACCTGCTTCATGAAATATTTATTAACAATATTAGAAATGTATATCAAATCATATTTTAGTAAGATAAAAGAAGAAGAAATCAAGGAGAAAGAATTTAAACAGACAATAAAAAATTATTTAATATTTTTCATATTTAATAATGTTAAAGAAAAGAATGACTTACCACCAGTTTTAGACAACATAGTAAAAATAAGAAATTTAGTTAATAAAATAATAACATATTGTTCCGAAAGAAAAAGTTTAATAAAATTAAGTTTAGAAAATATCATTAATATTATTAAAAAAGTAGATTCAATTACTTATAAGCAAATAAAAGAAGGAAAAATATCGAATAAAAAGGGATTGAAAATTATAAACAAATTGTTTAATAATTATTACATATTATTAAGCTTATTTTTAGTCAATGATGAAATTACGAAATATTTCGCTTTTGAATTAGGCGGATTTAAATTTTCGATAGATAAAATAAATATAAATAATACAAACAATGTAAAACAAAAGAAGAAAGAAAGAAAAGAAAAGAAAGAAAAGAATTTAATAGATGGAGTCAATGAAATGAAAAGTGAATCAGATGAAGAAAATGTCATAGAAAAAAATGAGGAATTAGAAGATGAGGATAATGTTGAATTAAATGAAGAACTTATAAAATTAGTAGAAAATGATGACATAGGGATTGTATCTAATAAAAATATATTTACAAAACAAGAAAATGAATTCATGGATAAATTTATTTTCTTTAAAAATTTACAAAATCAAAAAGAAGAAAAAATAAATCATAAAAATGTATTAGATGCATTAAAAATAGGAAATAAAAGCAATCCTTTTTATTCAAATTTAAATCCATATATAAATAATTCTCCTTTTTTTTTCGAAGAAAAAAAATATAATAAATTTATAAAAATAGACGGATTAGATTCACAAACATTTAATGGAGATTTATCTCAATACAAATCCGAAGAATTTGCAACGACTAAAAGATTGAGCATGGTAGAAAATGGTGTTGCTCAGTATTCAAACATATATAATTGGTCAAATAAAAAGAAGCCAACAAATGGTTATACTATAACTAGAGAAATGAAAGACAAAAACTATTTTGAAGAAAATATAGATTTCCAATTAAATTACCCAATAGATTTAAAAGAAGTTCTTATAACATTTTCCGAGAATATAAAATTAACAGAAGTAATACCCGAAATTTATTTGGAATGTGGTGTTGATAATAAAAAATTGGATATTTGCGTCAAACTTGAAAGACTCAAAGATGAGCAATATAATGAAAGAGCAGTAATTGCTTATGGATTTAATTTTTATAGTCATAAGCCAGAAATATTAAATGATGATGATAATTATATTGAAAATTATATAAATCAAATAATTAAATGCAATGCGCAATATTTCAGATTCGTTATTAGACGACCTTTATTACTTTCTAATAAAAATACACATATTTCTGATATTAATAATAATAAATTATTAATCGGGATTAACTGCATTTCTTTAACAGGATTTAAATTCACAGATACAAATAAAGTAATAGAATATATATCCGATATTAACAAAAATGTTAGTATTAAATTAATAAGTATGATATTCACGAGTGAATTTATAGAAACATTAAGATATATTGCTAAAGACAAATCAATTTTTGAAAATATTAAGCAAATATATGATGCATTTGAGCCAAATATTAATAAATATTTATCAATTTTAAGTAAAATTTTAATTAATGCATCAAAATATAATTATGAATTAGGAGATTGGTTAATGCAAAGATTACTAAATATTGAACATGATCAAATATATGTTAAATTAGCTGTTGAGATTTTGAAAAGCAATCCTGAATATGTTGATAAAAGAATCAATAAATATAGTTCTTTCCTTTTTAAAGAAATTAAAAATTGTTACAAAAAAAATAGGTTCGAGAATATAGGTTATTTCATTGAATATTTTTGCCTTACTTTAAATGGATTAATTTTATCTCCTTTCATCGATAAAATAAAAATAAATATAGACTTAGAAGAAGTCAGAAATATAATCTTCAATTTATATAAATATAAACAAATAAAAAAAGAAATTATTAATTTAATTGCACTTATATTATTACCTCATGACAAAATAATTTTAAACGAAAATGAAATAGATTCCAATAAATTTTATCACCCGAATAATTCTTTAAAAACATTGACTGATTTATACAACAACAGTTATTCATATGACTATACTGAATTATTATCATTCTTAGTTTCTAATAATTTAAGATTTGAACAAGTCTTTGTTGAAAGTGAAACTGCGAAATACTTTTGTGAACTTATTTTAGAAGAAATAAATTTAGGTATTAGAGGCAGAAATATGCTTTTATTGACTGAAATGTTAAAAAATATGAGTTTTAATTCAGATTTTGTTAAATTTGTCAGAAAATACGATTATGATTTTAAATTATTCGAAAGCATTAAATCAACAGATGAATCAAGTGATAGTATTTTGATTAATAACAATACTAACTTTTTAAAAAATATAGTTATATTTTTAAGAAATTGCATTTCAGGAAATGAAGAATGCTATAAAAAACTTGCAGAAATTTTAATAAAGGATTTGGACATATGTCAACAAAAAATAGATAAAGAATATGCAAACAACGTTTTAATACCTTTGCTCAGTTTAGAAAAAGTCACATATCTTTGCTTGCATCCTATAAATGAAAAAATAAAAAATAATTATTGTTCATATATTAATTTAGAAACAAGTGATGAAAATCAAAAAAAAGAAGAAAATAAAGAAAAAGAAAAGAATGTCAAAGAAAATGAAAAATTGAAATTAACAACATTTTCATTTAGTAGTTTGTCAAAGGGAAATATAAGCCAAAAACAAGAAATAAAGAAGGAAGATAAGAAAGAAGTCGAATCAGAGAAGAATCAGAAATCAATAATACCAGAAAGCGATTTAAGTGATGAATATCAAAATGAATTTACACAATTATTTAATTCATTTGAATATCAAAAAGACCAGAAATTCCCACCTATGACATTCAAGAAAGTAATGAGCTCAAAAGGTTTAACAAGTGATAAATTGAGATCAGCAATAATGAACAATGTAGTTAATCAAGGTCCATTCTTAATAGTATTATATCCTTCAAAATTAGAAAAATATTACAAAACTCATACATTCTTTTATTATAACGGAACATTCCCTTCTTTAAATTTAACCCAAAATTTTGATGAAAGTGACGAAAATTTAACAATACCATATAATCCTCAAAATATGATAGCACAAATATCAGAAAAAAATTATATTACAGCAAGCTTTAAATCCGAATTAGATAATTCTAAAGATTGTGAATTTTGTTCTGTAACCGTTGAAGAAGGCTCTATTATATTAAATATTATGGAAATAATAAACTTATATTTAACTGAACCAAAAAGCAGTAATGTGAATCCATATGATAATATAAATATATGTCAAAAAAAAGGAATGGAGGATTTATATTATATTAATAGCATAAGTGATTATGAAATATTTATTGGAAAAAAATTAGAAGTAGGAGAAGAAAAACAAAATTTGGTATTTAATGAATATTCAAATAATAAAATAATTCCAATGAAATATATAGATGAAATAGGAAGTCTTAATATTAATTACATAAAACAAAATAAATATTATAATTCAACCAATCCATTTTGCTTAACAAGAGATAACCCTGTATTTGAAGTACCTTCAAATATAAAAATGAAACAATTAAAAGAAATGTTTTATTCTAATTTAATACCATTTAAAAATTTAAATTCAGGAGAAATAGTGGATGATGATACCCAAATCGATAAAATTGAAAAATATAAAAATTCAAATATAGTTGATTTATATTATGATATTCAATCACTTAAAGACTTTAGATCAAAAATAATAAATGGAAATATCCAATCCAATATTGACTTTAACAGTAATATATCATTTTCAGTAAATGAATATGAACCGAATTTGCCAGTATTACTTCAATTTGAAAGTTTAGGCGGCATAAGTAAAATAATAAGTGTAATAAAAGCAACAATTAATACATTCAAAAACGAAAAAGTAAAGGAATTCTGGGCTAAATGGATAGATAACGTAGATAAATATAGTCAATTGCCTTCATTCTTTAGTTCATTGATACGCCATAAAAAATGCTTCAATATTTTATTTAATTTATTATGCAAAATGTATGATGATAATACTTCAACAAAAGATGTCGGGATTGATGCCTTTAAATATATTCTAGAAATTTTGGATAATTCATTCGCAGAAAATAAATCCAATGAATTAAGAATAGTTGCTATTAAAAATGGCATATTTGGAAACATTTTGGAAAAATTGGAAGGATTAACACATGAAAAACCAAGGAAATTTGAGCCTACTAAAGAAGAGGAAAAAGAAGAAGATAAAACAAATGAAAAGAAGAAAGAAGAAAATAATGTTAATAAAAAAGCAAGAGGAGTCGGATATGGTAGTGACAAAACAGGTGACAATAAATCATGGGATGTTAATTCTTATTTAGAAGGAAAAAAATCAAATTCATCTCAAATTGTATATATAATTAAATTACTCATCAATTTCTTTAATTGTCAAAATTTCGTAATGAATGAAAGCTTAATGAACGCATTTTTAGAATCACCTATTCTTCCATGCTTAGAAAGTGCCTTCCGTGGAGGTACTTTATTAGAATTATCAAAGGATTCAGAATTATATATGACATATCTCGAATTTACTGTAATTCTTTCAAAGAATCATTCTTTGATTCCTTTATTATTAGAAATAAGTAAAGAATATAAACCGATTCAAACTCAGAGTGTTTATGAATTATTATCTATGCTAAATGACGGTGCTAAATTATTTATGAATTGCTTAAAACAAAGTGCAAAAAAAGAGAAATCAAATGAAGAGAAATTAGCAACAGAAATAATAAATACTTTTGACATCGTGTCAAAAAATATAAAACAATATCAAAGTGGAGGATTACATGGTAAAAATTACAGTGAAATATTAAAATTACCCTTAGAAAAGAGTTATCCTTTATTATTACGTGAACTCACTTTTGATTATATGTCTATGAAAAACTCAAATGGAGCTTATGTTCATTATTATTCTTCAAATTCATCAGGAGAACCAACTCCTGCTAAAGCCATAAGATTAGCACAAGAATTTGCCGATTTACCAAGGGCTTTACCATGCGAAAGCACAAATTCAATTTATGTAAGAATAGATAAAGATAATATGGATTTCATGAAAGTATTAATAATAGGTAGTGAGGGAACACCTTATTCAAATGGTGCTTTTCAATTTGATGTATTCTTCGATAGTCAATATCCAAATGCTCCTCCTAAAGTAGTTCTCATGACAACAGGAGGTGGTACTACAAGATTTAATCCAAATCTTTATGCCAATGGAAAAGTATGCCTCAGTTTATTAGGAACTTGGAGAGGGCAATCAACAGAAAATTGGGATCCAAAAATATCTACTCTTTTGCAAGTATTAATAAGTATTCAATCCATAATTATGAGTGATTTAGTTTACTATAACGAACCTTCTTGTGAAAGTGAAATGGGAACTGCAAGTGGAGAAGCTAAAAATGAAGCCTATTCAAATATTGTTAGATATGCAAATATTAAATTTGCAATGATTGAACAAATAAGAAAGCCATCGAAAGGATTTGAAGAAGTAATAAAAAGACATTTCTATTTAAAGAAAGAACAAATTTTAAAAGAAGTAAAAGGCTGGATTGAAAGAAGTAAAACCGCAGTGGCTAAATATACATCATTCAGTTATGATCATAATTCTACATGGGCTAATAAATTTAATAAGCCTGGAGAATACACCAAGATGTTACAAGAAATATATCATGAATTAGAAACAACTTTGAATGGATTACCATTGCCTCAAGATTTAAAGAAGAAAGCAGAAGATGAGAAAATAGAGAAAGAAAAGAAGAAGGAAAAAATGAAATTTGAAAATATAGAGAATGTTGATATGAGTTATAATGATGAAGATAAAAAAATACAGAAAGAAATAAATTTGAATGATGATAAAGTAAAAGATAGATGGAGTAGATACATAGGTGCAATGGGTATGGAAGCTGTTAGAAGACAAGCTAATAGCACAATATTAGTTTATGGAGCAGGTGGATTAGGAATTGAAATTGCAAAAAATTTGGTTTTATCTGGATGTAAAGAATTAGTATTACAAGATACAAAAGTAACAACTTATTATGATCTAAGCTCTCAATTCTATTTAAGTGAAAGCGATATAGGAAAAAATAGAGCTGAAAGTTGTATTCAGAAATTACAAAATTTGAATTATTATGTTAAAGTATCAAGTTGTAATGAAAATTTACCAACCAATGATAAAGATATGAAATTAAAATTAAAAAAATATAATGTAATAGTTTTAACAGAATGCAATTATGATTTAGCAATTCAATTAGATAAATTTTGTCGAGAAAACAAAATATTTTTAATTCTTTGTGATATATATGGAGCAGCTGGAAGAATTATAAATGATTTCGGAGATGAATTTATCGTGAATGATAAAGATGGAGAAGACGCTAAAGAAATTATGATAAAAAGTGTAAATATAAAAGATGAAAAAACAGCTGAAGTTTGCGTTTTGGATGGTTTAAGACATGATTTCAGTGATGGTGATTTAGTTGAACTTATTGAAGTAGTAGGATTAGATGGAATTAATAAAAAACAATTTAAAGTTAAATCTTTGACAAAAGATAAATTTGAAATTATTGGTGATTTCAAAGATATCAAAGAACCTTATAAAAGAAATGGTATTGCTAAAGAAATAAAGACCCAGAAAAAAATTAAATTTTTATCGTTAAAAGAAGTTCTGGGTACTTATAAGGAAGAAGACCATTCTAAATTGATCGATCAAAATTTAATAATGAGTGATTTCACAAAAATATCTAATGGATTTATTATTAATATCGCATTTGAATCAATAAATTCATATTTAAGACAATTTGCTAACGGAAAAAATATATCAAATCCATGGGATTATACCCAATACAAACAAATAATGGATATAGCTTCCAAAATTATGGAGAAGCATAAAATAGAATTAAATGAATCTCAGAATAAAATACTACAAAAAATAATATTTACTCATATGGTTCAATTTTCTCCTTTGTGTGCATATTTCGGTGGCTTTGCTGCCCAAGAAGTCATAAAGGCTATTACTAATAAATATTCACCAGTAAATCAAATTATGTATCAGGATTGTGTTGAATTAATCCCTGATATTAATATAAAATCAAAAGAGACAATAATGGAAACATTAAAAGAAATTAACTTCAAAGAAAAGAATAATAGATTAGATGGCCTTCAAGTAATACTTGGACAAAAATTATTAGATAAATTAATAAACATGAAATGCTTAATAGTTGGAGCTGGAGCCATCGGTTGCGAATTAATCAAGAATTTCGCAATGTTAAATGTCGGTACTGGACAAAACGGTGCAATATATATCACAGATCCTGATATTATAGAAGTTTCTAATTTAACTCGTCAATTTTTATTCAGGGAAAAACATTTACGTTTACCAAAAAGTTCAACTGCAGCAGCGGCAGCGAAACAAATGAATCCTTCTTTATCAGGTCATTTATATGCTAAATTAGATAAAGTATGTGAAGAAACAGAAAATATATTTACTGACGAATTTTTCTCTTCTTTAGATTTTGTCGCAAATGCTTTAGATAATGTAAATGCTAGAAGATATGTCGATACCAGATGCGTTTCTAATCGAAAGCCCCTTTTAGAAAGTGGAACTTTAGGTCCTAAAGGACATGTTCAAGTAGTAATACCATTTAAGACAGAATCATACTCTAGTCAAAGTGATCCAGAAGTAAGTAATGATATACCACAATGCACATTAAAAATGTTCCCTGAAGAAGCAATTCATTGCGTTGAATGGGCTCGAGATCAATTCGGGAAAAAATTCACCCAAATGCCAAAAGCTTTAAATAAAAGAATCGAAGAAGCAAAAAAAGGTGAAGAAAATAATGATATTAAATTAACTAAAAAAGCATTAAAATGGTTGAAAAAATTACCTAAAACTTTCGATGATTGCCTTAAAATAGCAAGAGAAAAATATAATAAAGTTTTCGTAATAAATATAAAACAATTATTATATTCGTATCCTTTAGATAAAAAAGACAAAAACGGAAAATTATTCTGGACTTTACCTAAAAGACCGCCAATTGCTTTGGATTATTCTATAGATGATCAATTATGCACTGATTTCATATCTGCTTATGCTTGCCTTATGGCTAATATGTTTAATATTAAAATACCATATGAAAATCCTAGAGATATAAAAAGCAAAAAGGATATGGTATTAAGAACTAAAAATATGACAGTTGAGGAATTTAAACCTAATGAATTAAAAGCAAAAGAAATAGAAAATGAAGTAGAATCCTCTGAGAAAGAAAAGGAGAAAGAAACAAATGAAATAATAATAGAAGACAATAAAGAAGAGAATAAAATAGAAAAAAATGAAGATGAAGAACAATTATGTAATAAAGAACTGATAAATATGTTAAAAGATGATAAATTAGGCTTTAATAAAATGAAGCCTTTGACCTCAGTTGAATTCGAAAAAGATGATGATACTAATTTCCAAATAGATGTAATATATGCAATGAGTGCTTTACGTTGCAGAAATTATAAATTAGAAATCATGGATTGGATAACTGTTAAAATCAAGGCAGGAAGAATCATACCAGCTTTAGCAACCACAACTTCTTCAATTGCTGCTTTGCAAGCAGTAGAACTTGTTAAAATTGCAAAGAATTCACCTATTGAAGAATATAGGAATTCATTCTTGAACTTAGCTATACCATCTTTAAGTAGTAGTGAACCTGGTGCATGTCCTAAAAATATAATTAGAGAAGGATTAAGTACAACTTTATGGGATAGATGGGAAGTTTATTTAGACAAAGATAATTGTTGTATTAAAAATTTATTTGATGTATTAAAAACAAAATATTTGATATTCCCTAGAGATATTTTTAAAGGAAAAAAACCTGTTTATAGCTATGCGGCTTATAAAGATAAAAAAGAAATAAATGAAGAACTATTAAATAAAAAAATGGATACACTTTTAGGAATTGATTTTGATAAGGAAGAATATGTCGATTTAATGGTTACTTTCACTCATGATGAAAAAAGTGAAGAATATATCAAAAATGTACCAAAAGTTAGGCTGTTTTTCAAAAATAAATGATTATTAATAAATAATTATAATATATTTTATTAAATAAAAAATTAAAAAATACTAAAAATTAAATATGAATTTAACTCATGGGGATTGGGGATTGGGGATTGGGGATTGGGGATTGGGGATTGGGGATTGGG
>NBJL03000210.1:1680-26042 GCA_002087855.3 Entodinium caudatum | reverse complement strand
ATAAAAAAAATTATTAAAATTTAATTTTTACTTATTCATTTAATAAAAACCCGTTCTTTAGTTTTAATAATTAATAAATTATTAAATAGTTAATAATATTTATTTAAATAGTAATAACCTTATAGATTTTTAAGCATTGATTCTATCTTCATTAGCTTCTGATTGTTTAATTTCTTCTTTGACTTGATCAGAAACAATTATCTGATTGACACCAATCAATTTTTCCTTTTCGGGATCTTCTTCTTTATTATCTTCATCTTTATCTTCTTCTCCCACAATAGAGTCTTCATCTTTTTCTTCTTTGTTGTTTTTCTTATTTTTTAAATAATACCACCACACAAGGAAAATTACTAAGCAAATAACAATAATTGCACCAGCAACAGAAAGACCAATTATAAGACCGTAATTAGTTTTATCATCTCCACTTGGTTCAGGAGTTGGTGATACTTCTTTTATAATAACATTAATCATTGGAACTTCATAAGAAATGGTTTTTGTTCCTTTATGATTTGAATGTAATGTATAATAATAACCACTCTTAGCAAAATGAGTTTCATTCACGATGCATTCTTTATGCCATGGTTTATCTGTGCATTCTAAATCAAAAGAGGATAAATTATTTAATTTTATTCCTTTTATTTTTTCTGGATATTCTGCTTCATATATTAAAGTATAATTATCTTTTTCAGTGAAATTCAATAATAAAGGAGATAATGAAGTTATTTTAGATCCTTCTTCATTTGATATTTCGAATTCATCATTATTTTCTGATTGCTCTATTGAGAATTTGTAAAATACATTGATATTATCCATTGTAATTGGATTGATTGTTCCTAAACGGTTTTTACCGGGATTTAGGGCATTGCAAAGAAGGAATAAATTATTTTGATTATAACTTTTTTTAAATAAGCAACTCATTTTTGAATTTTGTTCTGTGCCTATATCAAAGTAATCAGTTATTAATGAATTAGTAATATTATCTTTAGTATTTATTTCATAAGCGATGAATTCATTTTTGTGAACATATGGTGTAAGTAAATTTCCTATTTTGATATTAATATCTTTTTGAATAATATTGTACTTAAATGAAATATTTAAAACTGAATTGAATAGATATAATCCCTCTGTTTCTAATTTTTCAGCTAAAGAATAATCTTCTCCTGAGTATGATAATATTTCTAGTAATTTATCTTTGTCAACATTACAAGTAACTTCTTTATTTGAACTTTTGCATTTATCTAATTCAATAGATTTAATATCATTTTTATATAAATATAACGGTCTATTATCATATTTATATTGCTTGAATACTAATTGATATTCATCAATATAATCTTTTATTTCAATTTCTTGTTTACTATGGTATAAGAAAGAAATATCTGACTTTAATTGTTTCACTTTTATATTTACAGCTTTGTAATTTATAGTAATATTATATTCTTCTTTATAAATAAAGCTGGTTTTTATCATATAAATATTTTGCTCATCTTTTTCCATATTTTCCGTTAATTGGCATATTATTCTCATATTTTCATTTTCTGGTTTCCATAATATGCAATCAGTATTATATATTTTATTAGTATTTGAATCAGTAAAGTCTGCTTTGAAAGAATATTCTTCATCAAAGATATTTTGTGTATCTTTATAATTAGTAACTAAATATAAAACTCCTTTTTGCCCTATCTTGATTATATCTTGGTTATCTTTATCTTCAATTCCTATTTCTACTTTAATTTTCCATTTTGGAAGAATTGCATTAATAGGATTAGTATCATAATAAATTGAATATTCATTCAAATGATTCAAATGATAAGTATAATAATATCCATTTTCTTTATCTTCGAAATGTAATGCAGGAACTGTACACTTTTTCATACCAATTAAATCTTGGCATTCTAAATAAGATTCGGAATCAGGATTTAATTTAATGTTTCTAGAATTAGAAGGTGATGTCATTAAGTATCTTATAGTTAGTGATGATTCTTCAGAAGGTAAATTTAATTCATCTGGATAAACAAGTCTCACTGAAGTACCAAAATCTTTAACATGAATTACATCATTATTTTCAACTGGTTGAATTTTGAAATTATATTTATAAAGGATATAATCCAAATAAATTTCTTGTTCTATTTTTCCAAGATAAATATCTCCTTCTCTTGAGGGAATGCATATAAGTAGTAAATTTTTGTAATTATTTTTTTCGAAATAACAAGAATGATCTCCTTGAGTAGATGGTAAATTAAATATTCTAGAATGAAGATGAGGAATAGTATCAATATTTATATTAGTTTCATATGCATAATTTGACATTAATTCAGTAACATTATTTAGTAATTTAGTTATAGTAACAATAATTTCTTCTTTTTTAGTTACTTCATAATTTATATTTATGCCATAAACAAGATTGAATATTAATGCCCCATATTCATCGTTCATTGTTCCAAGGTTAAATGGGTCATTATTATAAGCTAAAATTGACTCTAATTTTATCTTTGATAATTTACAATTTAATTCTTTTTCATTTATAGTTTCACAATTATCTAAAACAGTAAAAGCGTTTCCTTGAAGATATAATAAATCTTCCTTATATCTATCAAATTTAAATTTAAGTTCATAAATATCAGTAGTATCATTCATATAAATATTTTGTTTATCTGAATATATAAATGGAATAGGATAATTAAGTTGAATAACTTTAACTGAAGTTTCTGCTATTATTATAATATTATATTCACCATAACTAAATGTTATATTAGACAAAGTAACATTTTGATTAGTATTTTTCAAATTTTCTTCTAAATTGCATAATATGATTAATTTTTCATTTGTTGGTTCCCATAATCTGCAATTAACATTATAACTATTTTTTTGGTCATCAATAATTGTCGTTGTGAATTTAGTATTTTCTTCAATATTAACTGGATCAAATAAATTTTTGGAATCATTATAAGTAGTGAATAAATATATTGTTCCTTTTTCTCCAAATAATATTTCATTCTTATTATCTTCTTCTTTTATTCGTACTTTAATATTATAATTCTTTGGTAATATTATTTTAATAGGATTAGCATCATAATATATTGAATATTCATTTAAATGATTCAAATGATAAGTATAATAATAATCAGTTTCTTTATCTTCAAAATGACTCAAAGGAACTTTACATATTTTCAATCCAGTTTTATCTTGACAATCTAAATAAGAATTGGAATCAGGATTCAATTTAATATTTTTAGAATTAGAAGGATATGTCATTAAATATCTTATGGTTATTGATTCTTCAGAAGTTAAATTTAATACTTCTGGATTTACTTAATCAACCATAGTACCAGATTTGCCTATTTTAATTATATCATTATTTTCAACAGGTTGAATAATGAAATTATATTTATAATGTATATAATCCAAATAAATTTCTTGTTCTATTTTTTCTAAATGTCCTTCTCCTTCTCCTAAAATAACGCATATAAGAAACAAATTATTTATATCATTTTTTTTGAAATAACAATATTGTAATTCACTTGAATGAGTAAATTTCATACTGAAATAACCAGAATGAAGATTACTTAATGAATCTACATTGGTATTGTATGCAATTCCTCCACTTGATTCAGTTACATCATTAAGTAAATTAGTAATAGTAACAGTAATATTTTCTTTTTCAGTTATTTCATAATTTATATTTATATCAGGAACAAGATTAAATTTAAATAGGCCTCTATTGTCATTGATAGTTCCAAATTTAAATATTTCATTCTTATAAATTAATACTTCCTCTAATTTTGCTTTTGTTATTTGACATATTAATTTTTTTTCATTAATAGTTTCACAGTTATCCAAAATTGCATAAGGATTTCTATAAGAACTTCCTTGAAGATATAATAAATCTTCATTATATTTATCGTATTTGAATTTAAGTTCATATATATCAGTATCATCAGTCATAGTAATTTTTTGTTTATCTGAATATATAAATGGAATAGGATAATTAAGTTGAGTAACTATCACTGAAGTTTCTGATATTATTGTAATATTATATTCATTATAAGTTAAACTTGAATTAGTTAAAGTAACACTTTGATAGGCATTTATTAAGTTTTCTTCTAAATTACATAATATTATTAATTTTTCATTCTTTGGTTTCCATAATCTGCAATTAACATTATAGTAATTTTTTTGTTCATCAAAAATTGTAGTTGCAAATTTAGTTTTTTCTTCAATATCAGAAGGATCAAATATATTAGTTTCATTTTCGTTATAATCAGTGAATAAATATATTGTTCCATTTTGTCCTATTTCAATACCCTTTTTATTATCTTCTTCCTTTATTCTAATTTTATATTCATTATCAATAGGTAAAATGACCTTAATACTTGGAGATTCATAATTAACCACAGTTTGACCTAAAGGATCATTACGATAAGTATAATGATATCCACTTGCTTTTCTTTCAAAGTGACTTAAGTGGATATAACATCTTTTTAAATCATCTTCATTTTCGCATTCGAGTTCTTCTGCATCAGGATTTAATTTAATTCCTTCATTTTCTTCGGGATTTATCCCATAATATTCAACAATTAAATTCTCATTTTTAGTAAAATCTAATTCCAAAGGATAAGTAACAGCGAAATAACCACCATAATATTTAATAGTAAATACTTCGTCATTTGTCACTTGCTTTATAATGAAATTATATTTAATATTTATTTGATCTAATAAAATATCTTCTTTTATTTCTCCCAAAGAATAATTACCTGTTTTTTTTGCTTGACATAAGAATAATAAATTCTTTCCTTCTTCCTTTTTTAGCATGCAATTTAATACTTCTCCTCCAATTTCGAAATCGAAAATATCTGAAGAAACATCTGAAATTGAATTGACGCTTGTTTCATATGCTATGAAGTTATTTACTTTGTAATAATTATTCATCAATTTTGTAATATAAACATCAATATTTTCTTTTTGAATATCATGATGATTTATATTTATTCCTAAAACATTATTTAATTTAAATATTCCAATATATTTATTATGACTACTAACAACTAAGTTTTCAATATTATTATAAGGAAGAATTTCTTCAAGTTTTCCTTTTTGAATTTGGCAAGTGATGACTTTTTCATTTTTATCACATTGATCCAAAATAATACTGCTAAATATTGACTTATGGAAGAACAATATTTCTCCATCATATTTTCCTATTTTGAATTTCAATTCATAATTATCCTTATCTTTAATTATATCAATGGTTTGTTTTTCCTGATATAAAAATGGCAAAGTTGAATTAACTTGATTAACAGGGATTTTATTGGCATAATAACTTATCACTACTTTACGATTATTATATTGCAATTCAGCCCTTTCAATATTAGTAATATTTAAATGTCCAAAAGATAAAATATCATTTAATTCGCAGAATAATCTCAAATTTTCATTCAACGGTTTCCATAATCTACAAGTGACATTATATTTATTATTTTCTCCTGTTGTTATTTCAGTTTCAAATATGGTTGCATCTTCTATATCTTCAATATTGAATATATTGCTTTCTGTATCATTATAACTTGTTACGAAATATAAAGTTCCCTTTATTCCGAGATTTATTTCTTCTTCATTATATTCATCTTCTATTTTTATTTCAATAGTTGGTGGTAATATTATTTTAATAGGATTAGCATCGTAATAAATAGAATATTCATTTAAATGATTCAAATGATAAGTATAATAATCTCCTGTTTCTTTTAATAAGAAATGACTAGAAGGAACTGTACATATTTTCAATCCTGGTTTATCTTGGCATTCTAAATAAGAATCAGAATCAGGATTTAATTTAATATTTTTTGACAAGAAAGGAAGAGTCATTATATATCTTATAGTTAATGGCTCTTCCAAAGTTAAATTTAACACTTCAGGATATACAAGTCCTATTGTAGTACCAAAATCTTTAACATGAATTATTTCATTATTTTCAACAGGTTGAATTATGAAATTATATTTATAATGTATATAATCCAAATAAATTTCTTGTTCTATTTTTCCTAGAGTATAAGTATCTTTTCCTCCGATTATATCACATAAAAGTAATATATTGATATTATTATTTTTTTTTAAATAACAAAAACCTTTATCAATGTTATCGAATGTAAGATTAAATATTTTTGTATTAAGATTCTGAAGTAAATCTACATTTATATATGCTTCATAAGCAAATGGAGACCCAATTTCAGTAACATTATTAAGTAATTTAGCGATAGTAACTGTAATATTTTCTTTTTCAGCTATTTCATAATTTATATTTATATCATAAACAAGATTAAATTTGAATGTTCCTAAATTATCATCAATTAATCCAAGCATAAATACTTCATTATTATAGGCTAAAACTTCCATTAATTTTTCTTTTGACAAGTAACAAATTAATTCTGTATCATTTGCCTCACAATTTTCTAAAACAGAATAATCATATTGTGTTCCATGAATATATAATAAGTCACTATTATTATATTTATCGTATTTGAATTTAAGTTCATATATATTAATATCATCCGTCAAATTAATATTTTGTTTATCTGAATATATAAATGGAATAGGAAAATTAAGTTGATTCACTTGTATTGAAGTTTCTGATAATATTGTAATATTATATTCACCATAGGAAATTCTTATATTAGTTAAAGTAATATTTTGATATCCTAATTTCAAGTTTTCTTCTAAATTACATAATATTACTAAATTTTCATTTGATGGCTTCCATAATCTGCAATTAACATTATAAATATTTTCTGCATCATCAATAATTGTTGATTCAAATTTAGTATTTTCTTCAATATCCAAAGGATTAAATATATTTTCTGTGTCATTATAATTAGTGATGAAATATATTACCCCTTTTTGTCCTAATTGAATAGTATTTTTATTATCTTCTTCTTTTATTCTAATTTTAATTTCGTTATCATTTGGTAATATTACTTTAACAGGAGATAAATCATAAAAAATAGAATATTCCCCTAAATGATTTAAATGATAAGAATAATAATATCCGCTTTTTTTATCCTGGAAATGATTTAATGGAACTTTACATTTTTTCATGTTCAATAAATTTTCGCATTCTAAATGAGACTCAGAATCAGGATTTATTTTAATATAATTATAAGTAAATGGTAAGGGCATTAAATATCTTATTGTTACCGATTCTTGTAAAGTATAATCTAATATCTCAGGATAAGTATAATAAGCCCAAGTACCGAATCCATCTACTTTAATTATTTCGTAATTTTCAACAGGTTGAATTATGAAATTATATTTATAATGTATATAATCCAAATAAATTTCTTGTTCTATTTTTCCAAGATAAGTTTCTCCTAACTTCATAGGAATGCATATAAGTAATAAATTATTCATCATAGACTTTTTTTTAAAGTAACAATATCCATCATCAGTATTATTGAATGTAATTTTGAATGTTTGTGAATTAAGATCTTGAATTAAATCAATATCAATGCTTGTTTCATAAGCAATAGGTGTTCCATATTCTGTTGTATCTTCCAATAATTTAGTAATAGTAACAGTAATATTTTCTTTTTCAATGATTTTATAATTTATATTTATATCATAAACAAGGTTGAATGAAATTTTACCAATATTATCATCTATATTTCCAAGTCTAAATAGCTCATTATTATAAGTTAAAAGGGAGCCTAATTTTTCTTTTGATAAACAACAGATTAATTCTTTATTATTTGTAACACAATTTTCTAAAATAGAATAATCAAATTGTGTTCCGTAAATATATAATAAATCATTTTTATTATATTTATCAAATTTAAATTTAAGTTCATATATATCAGTAGTATCATTCATATAAATATTTTGTTTATCTGAATATATAAATGGAATAGGATAATTAAATTGCTCAACATTTATAGAAGTTTCTGAATAAATTGAAATATTAACTTCTTTATAAGTTAATCTCGCATTGCTTAAAGTAATATTTTGATTTGTATTTATCAAGTTTTCTTCTAATTTACATATTATTACTAATTTTTCATTTGTTGGTTTCCATAATCTGCAACTAACATTATAAATATTTTCTGCATCATCAATAATTGTTGTTTCAAATTTAGTATTTTCTTCAATATCAGAAGGATTAAATATATTTTCTGTGTCATTATAATTAGTGATGAAATATAAAGTTCCTTTTTGTCCAATTTCTACAGTATTTTGATTATCTTCTTCTTTTATTCTCATTTTAACTATTGTTCTTTCAGGTAAAATGACTTTAAAAGGAGATACTTCATAATATATAGATAATTCACCTCTTGGATTAGTATAATACAAATTATAATAACCATTATCTTCATAATCGAAATGACTCAAAGGAATTATGCAATTTAACAATCCTAATAGTTTTACACATTCTAAATCTTCACTTTCTGGATTTAATTTTATTTTAAAATCGAAATCATTTGAAGATAATGTTAAACTAAGAAGTGCTGAATCTTGATCAGTTAAATATACACTCCTTGGATAACTACTAAAGATAAATGTATTATTTTCACTAGTAATATTAAAACCTTCAGTATTATTAATAGGCAAAATAATGAAATTGTATAAAATATTGATATCATTAAGTGGAATTTCTTTTTCAGAAGATTTTAATGAATAGTATCCTTCATATTCAAACCTGCATAAGAGTAATAAATTAGTGTTTTCACTTTTTTTCAAGAAGCAATCGGTTTCACCATAGTCATTAAAACTAAGTTTAAAAGAATCAGTAATAACATTATTTATATTATTAACATTAGTCTCATAAGCAATTAAATGATTTTTTTCACTTAAATTTTCTTTTAGATTAATGATATTAATATAAATACTTTCTTTCGAGATATTATAGTAATTAAATTTGATACCTAAAACATTTTTGCTATAATAATAAGTCCCGTATTTATTATATAAAACACCTAAATTAAATATTTCTCCATTATAAGCCAATATTTCTTCAATTTGAGGTCTTTCAAATTTGCATATTAAATCTTTATCATTAATCTTGCTGCAATTATCTAATATCATTCGATTAAATTTACAATCGAATAATTCCAATAATTCTTCAGAATATGAATCAGCTTTGAATTTTAATTCATAAGTATCAATATCTTCTTTAACAATTATTTCTTGAGTATCTGAATAAATGAAGGGGAAAATTCCTTCAACTTTTTTTATTAAAACTTTTTCTAATTCGGAGATTATTGTTATGTTATATTCATTATTGTATTCAAATGTTGCTTTGATTATATTAATATTATTATTTTCATTTATTAAAGACTCATTCAAAGAACAAAATAATCTTAATTTATCATTTAAAGGTTTCCATAATCTGCAAGTTACATTATATTCATTATTAAATTCATCAAATATTTTTGTATTAAATATAGTTTTTTCTTCTATATCTAATACATCAAATATATTATATTTATTATCATTATAATCAGTTATAAATGAAATTGTACCTTTTTCTCCCACGATTTTTTCATAATCATTATCTTCTTGTTTTATTCTTATAACAAATTCATTTTCTATAGGTAATATTACTTTAACCGTATTAGTGAAGTAAGATATCGAAGTTTTATTTAATTTATTTAAATAGGAAGTATAATAATATCCATTCGGTTTTCTTTCGAAATGATTTTTTGGTACAATACATTTTATTGCAAAGATATCATTAATACATTCTAAATCTTTTTCAGTTTCAGGGTTTAATTTTATTCCCTGGAATAAATCAGGATCATTAGTGTAATATTTAATCACTAGATTATCATTTGAAGTAAAGTCTAATATTTCAGGATAACTAAATAACAAGAAAGAACCATAACCTTCAGTTATGAAAACCTCAGTATTATTCACAGGTACAATAATGAAATTATATTTTGTATGAATATCATCCAAAACAATTTCATTTTCTATTTCTCCTAAATAGAAATTTCCTTCTTCTCTTATTTCGCACATTAATAATAAAGGTTTTTCTTCAGTTTTTTTCAAAATACAAGATGCATCTCTAGTTGCATTTTGGAAAGTTATTCTGAAATCTTTAGAAAAAATATTATCTATTGAAGTTACATTTGTCTCATAAGTTACGAATTCCCTTGAGCGATAATAGTTGTCTAATAATTTATTTATTTTTACATAAATATTCTCTTTTATTGTTTTGGTTTTAATAATATTTATTCTCAATATAGAATCAAATTGATACATTCCATATGATTCAATATGAGCCATTGTATAAAATTCTTCATTATATTCTTGTAATATTTCTTCTATTTTTGCTCTCCTTACTTCGAAAGTTAAAATTTTTCCTTCTTTTTTATAATTATCTAAGGTTAAAATATTATAACTATTTCCAAAAAGGAATAATAATTCATTATTGTAATAATTACCAATAATGAATTTTAATTCATAGTAATCTTTTCCTTCATAGAGATCAATTACTTGTTTATCAGAATACAAGAAAGGAATATCAACATCATATTGATAAACATTTAAAGAAGTTAAATAAGACATGATAATAATTTTGTTATTTTTATAAATGAAACTTGCGACATTTATATCAATAGAAGTTTCATTGTGAGCCAAGGTTTCGTTCAACTCGCAGAATAATCTCAAATTTTCATTCAATGGTTTCCATAATCTACAAATGACATTGTAATCATTTTTTTCTTTGTCAGTGATAGTAGTTTCAAACACGGTGTTTTCTTCTATGTCATCCACATCAAAAATATTTTCGGTATCATTATAACTTGTTACGAAATCTAAAATTCCTATTTTTCCAATAATTTTTCCGTCGTTATATTCATTTTCCAATTTTATTTCGATAATATTTTCATAAGGAGGTAATATCACTTCAATGGGATTTGGATTATAATCGATTGTATAATTATTCATACTATTTAAATAATGAGTATAATAATATCCACTTTTTTGGCCTTTGAAATGACTTACTGGAACAGTACATTTTTTCATGTGGAATAAATCCTCGCATTTAATGTAAGAATCAGAATTGGGATTGAGCTTAATACTTTGCATTTTAATCGGATAATAATTAATATATCTTATAGTTATAACTTCATCCTCGGTGAAGTTCATTACTTCAGGATAAACCAAATCATTATAGGATCCATAACCATAAGATTTAACGATTTCGTAATTTTCTACAGGAAGTATTATGAAATTATATTTATAATGTATATTATCCAAAATAATTTCTTTTTCTATTCTTCCAATATAACTTTCTCCATAAAATTCAGCAATGCATATAAGTAATAAATTATCTAATTTATTTTTTTTGAAATAACACTTGGGCTCTGTATCACTTCCAGTTAGGACAAAAACTCCAGTATGTAATTCAATGGGCAAGGAAGCATCGATATTTGTATTATAAACATATGTTGAATTATAATCTGTTAGCTCAGTGAGTAAATTAGTTATGTTTACATAAATATTTTCTTTTTCTATTATTCCATAATTAATATTTATATCATAAACTAAATGGAAATATAAAGCCCCGTAATTGTCATTTAATGCATTAAGTCTGAATGTTATTTTATCATTATTGATAAGCATTGATTCTATTTGCTCTTTTTTCATTTTACAAGTTAGTTCTCTTTCGTTAGTAGTTTCACAATTTTCTAAAATAGCAAAATTAAAGTTTGAAGTTCCTATATATAATAAATCATTTTTATTATATTTATCAAATTTGAATTTAAGTTCATATATATTAGTATCATCAGTTAGATCAATATTTTGTTTATCTGAATATATAAATGAAATAGGATAATTAAGTTGATTCACTTTAACTGAAGTTTCTGATAATACAGTAATATTATAGTAATTACTAAAGAATTTGACTTCACTTAAAGTAATATCCGAAATTATATTTTTCAAGTTTTCTTCTAAATTACATATTATTACTAATTTTTCATTAACTGGTTTCCATAATCTGCAATTAACATTATAACTATTTTTTTCATTATCAATTATGGTTGTTTCAAATTTAGTAGTTTCTTCAATATCAGAAGAATTAAATATATTTTTTGTATCTATATAATCAGTAATGAAAGATAAAGTTCCTTTTTCTCCTATAATAAGCTCATTATTATTATCTTCTGACTTTATTCTTAATTTAAGTATTTTTCTTTCAGGTAAAACAACTTTGAAAGCAGTTACTTCATAATAAATATCTAAATCACCTTTTGAATTTGTATAATAAGTATTATAATAGCCATCTTCTTCATAATTGAAATGAGTCAAAGGAACTAAGCATTTAACCATACCAAAGAGTCTTTTGCATTCTAATTCTTCATCTAAGGGATTTATCCTTAAATTATTTGAATAATCTGATGTTGTTAATGTATATAATACCGTTATTAAATATTGGTTCGTGTAATTTAATACTTGTGGATAAGAATTCATGAAATAACTTCCATATTTATTCGAAATAGTAACACCTTCTTCAATTATCACAGGATTTATTCTAATATTGTATTTAATATTGACATTAAATAGCGTACCTCCTGCGATTTCTTCTAAATAATATATTCCTTCATTTTGTGTATCTAATCTACATAAAAGTATTAAATCACTACTTTCCATTTTTTTAAAGAAGCAATTGGCATTAGTATTATTACTATAAGTTAATTTAAATGCTGAAGTAATTATTTGAACATCAGAAGGGAAGTTTGAATTTGTTTCATAAGCAATAAGATTATTTATTTCTCCGTAACTTTTTTTTAATTTAGTAATATCAACGGTAATAGTTTCTTTATTGATATTTTCATAATAAAATTTGATACCTAAAACATCTCTTGAAATATAAGCTCCCATATTTTCATTCAAAATTGAAACAGAAAATGTTTCTCCATTAAACCCTAGTATTTCCTCTATTTTTTTTCTTGTTATAAGGCATTTTAATTCTTTTCCGTTTAATTCACAGTTGTCTAAAATAATTTCGTTATGGAAACTTCCATAAAATTCCAATAATTCATCATTATATGAATCAGCTTTGAATTTTAATTCATAAGTATCTATATCATTATAGATATTTATTTCTTGGATGTCTGAATATATAAAAGCAGATGAACCATTTATTTGATAAACTTTTATTTTTTCAGCTTCTGAGATTATAGTTATGTTATATTTATTATTGTATTCAAATGTTGCTTTTATTATATTAATATTATTATTTTCATTTATTAAAGATTCATTCAAAGAACAAAATAGTCTTAATTTATCATTTAAAGGTTTCCATAATCTGCAACTGACGTTATATTCATTATTAAATTCATCAAATATTTTCGTATTAAATAAAGTTTTTTCTTCTATATCTGATATATCAAATATATTATCCTCAGTATCATTATAATCTGTTATGAAAGATATTGTACCTTTTTCTCCTATAATTTTTTCTTTATTATTATCTTCTTGTTTTATTCTTATAACAAATTCATTTTCAAAAGGCAATATTACTTTATAAGGAGATGTATAATAAAATACCGAGCTTTGGTTTAAATTATTTAAATGGGAAACATAATAATATCCATTTGGTTTTCTTTCAAAATGACTTTTTGGTACTATACATTTTTTAAGAAAACCAATATCATTTTCACATTCTAAATAAGTTTCAGAATCAGGATTTAATTTTATTTCATTAACTAAATCAGGCTGATTCATAATAAAGGATATAACTATATTATCCTTTAAATTAAAGTCTAATTTATCACTAGGAGAATTATAAATTATAGAAGTACCAGGATTTTCAACTAAGAATTCCTCAGTGTTATTAAATGGCAAAATAGTGAAATTATATAAAGCGTGAATTTCATTTAATTCAATTGTTCGATTTAATTCTCCTAAAG
The DNA here is from genome assembly GCA_002087855.3 of Entodinium caudatum. NCBI lineage: Eukaryota > Ciliophora > Litostomatea > Entodiniomorphida > Ophryoscolecidae > Entodinium > Entodinium caudatum. Next base: position 12,138 of record NBJL03000210.1, on the reverse strand, counting down.
AATATGTTCCTTCCTTTCGGATACTACAAATTAATAATAAAGGCTTTTCTCCTGCCTTTTTAAACATGCATGGTAATTGGATATTTTCTAAAGATAAAGTGAAAAAATTTGTTACTAGATTTGAAATATTTGTTATATTTGTTTCATAAGTAACGAATTCATTTACTCTATAATTATACTCAAGTAATTTAGTGATTCCTATATTTATATTTTGTTTAATTATTTCTGATTTTGTTATTGTAATTTTAGGAACTGTAGTTAATTCTATGAAATTATATGATTCAATATATGAAAATAAGTTAAGATTTAGATCATTAACTATTAACATTTCTTCCAATTTTTCCTTCGTTATTTTACATTTCATTTCTTTATTGATAATTTCGCATTCATCTAAGCTAATAAATATATTTGAAAAATCTATAGTAAAAATTAATATTTCGCCATTATATTTCCCAACTTTGAATTTAATTTCGTAATTATCATCATTTTGGTCTTCTATTTTAATTATTTGTTCATCTGAATATAAGAAAGGAATTTCTGAATTAATATATCCCATTTCCATATTTTTAGCTTCAGATATTATAAATATTTTATAGTTTCCGTATTCAAAAGATGTTGATTTGAAATAGATATTAGATGTTTCGCTTTTAATTGTCTGATTAAAATCACAAAATATTCTTATGTTATCATTAATGGGTTTCCATAATCGACAATATAAATTATAGCTGTTATTATAATTATCACTAATACTAGTTTCAAAAGTAGTTTTTTCTTCAATATCAGTAGGATTGAATATATTTGATTCATTATCATTATAATCACTCTTGAAATACAAAGTACCATTAATTCCTGCTATTTTATAATCATAATTGTTTTCATCTGTAATTATTATTTTAATATTAGGTAAATTTATTTTAACGGCTGGTATTTCATAATATGTTGAATATTCCCCTATATGATTCAAATGTTGAGTTTCGAATAATCCAGTTTCTTTATCTCCGAAATGACTTAAAGGAACTATACATTTTTTCATGCCTGGTAAATCTTCACATTCTAAATAAGAATCAGACTCAAGATTTAATTTAATATTTTCTGCGAAGCGAGGATTAGGCATTATATATCTTATAATTTCTGTTTTTTGGTTGATTAAATCCAAATCTTCAGGATAAACTAGATTTATTGTTGTTCCTTTATCCTTTACATAAACGGTATCATTTAGATTGAAAGGCTGTATAAAGAAATTATATTTATAATGGATATTTGTTAAAGGAATAACTTCAGAATTATTTCCAAAAAAATGATCACTTTCATAATCAGGATAATAAATAAACATTAAAGGCTTATTACTAGTTTTTTTAAATTGATAATCTTCATAATTAACTGTAATAAGATTTGGAATTGAAATAACATTTGTCTCAATATAAAAGGCACCACCTAGTTCCGTATAATGTTCATTTACTCTGGTAAAAGTGACATTTATGTCTTCTTTTAATGATTCATTGGCGTATTTTGAATAATATACATTAATATTTGGAACATAATCGAAATTTAGTAAGCCATAATTATCATTCATTGAACCCAAATTAAATGAATCTTGATATGCTGTGATTTTTTCCTCCAATTTTTCTTTAGTTATTTTGCAAGTTATTTCTTTTTTGATATGATTTATTTCACAATTATCAAGAGCAGCATAATTCGAGTGATTGCCATATAAATATAAAATATCATCATAATAATTTCCATATTTGATTATTATTTCATAATCATCTTTTTCTTCTTCTATATTAATTAATTGTTCATTCGCGTATAAGAAAGGAATATTATGATCTAATCTCGTTACATTAACATAATCTTTAGGATAAATTATTACTGTGTAATTATTATATTCAAAAGAGGACATATTAAGAATAATATCTTGCTTTTCGTATTTGAGCCTTTCATTTAAGTCGCAAAATATGCTTAATTTATTATTGCTTTGTTTCCAGAGATGGCATTCAACATTATATACATTTAATTCTTTATCGGTTATGGTAGTATTAAACCTAGTTTTTTCCTCGATATCAAAATTATCAAAAGTGTTTTTATTACTATCATCAAAATCTGTATTGAAATATAGAGTTCCATTATTGCCTATCAGAATACCTTTATTATTATAATTTGCTTTAATTCTTAAAACGACTAAGTCATCGGAGGGTAATACCACCTTAAATGGAGAAGCATCATATAAAGTATAATTATAATTATAATTAGTGAAATAATATCCATCTTTTTTTCCTAAGAAATGCTCTAAAGGAACATTGCATTCTTTTAAATCATAATTGCCTAAACAATTCAAAGCATTTGAATCAGGATTTAGCCTAATTTGCTTAAGATCATATATATAACTCCCCATATAAGTAATATTTAATGAATCTTCTAAAGTGAAATTTAATAAAGTTGGATAAGTCAATTGAATAATACTACGTCCTTCATTATTATTATTTGATATTGTTTCATTTCTTTCGAATGGAACTATAATGAAATTATATTTATAGTGAATATTATTTAAAACCATATCTTCAGTTACCTTTTGTAAATAATAAGAATCGCCATAAAAAGAATATATTTCACATAAAAGTTGTAAATCCTGGCCTTCGACTTTTTTGAAGTAGCATCTGAAATCATCAGTTGTATTCTTGTTGATCTCATAGAAAGTCATATAGAAATAATTACTATGTAAATTTGATATTTGTCCATTATATTTCGTTTCATAAGCTATAGCACTATAATCTATGATTGTATTAGTTAAGGGTTTTCGTATTTTCACAAAAATATTTATTTTCTCCATTTTTGGTAAGTTAATGTAAATATTTCCTACTTTTGCAAATAATTTTGTACCTATATTAATATTCATGTAAATTAATTGATATTTACTATTATTAAGAACCAAATTTTCTTCTAATATTTTTTTATCTAATTTACAAGTTAAATCTTTATTAAATAAATAACAATTATCTAATACTATGAAACTTAATTGGGTATCAGTGATAACAATTTTATCATCTTTTTTATATAAATCTGCTTTAAATTTAAATTCGTAAAATTCTTTTCCCTCTTCCATTTTTATTTCTTGAGGAAGTGCATAGATGAAAGGAAGTTCATAATCTAATTGCCTTATTATAATATATCCTGTTTGTTTTATCACTATTGTATAATTATTATATTTGAATTCTGCAAAATTCATAATTAAACTTTGGGAAGAAGAAGCTAAAGTATCATTGTCTTTTAAATTACAAAATATATTTATATTTCCATTCAAAGATTTCCATAAGCGACAAATAACTTTATAATTATATAGTTTATTTGAAGAACTTAAAACAGTGTTAAATTCGGATTTTTCTTCGATATCTGAAACATTAAATATATTTTTTATATCATCGTTATAATCAGTAACATAAGCGATAGTTCCTTTTTTTCCTAAATCAATACCATTAGAATGATAAGAAGTTGCTACTCTAATTAATAGAGTAAATTCATCCCTTAAAATAACATTAAAAGGAGTTGAAGCATAATAAATTGAATACTCCTTTAAATGATTCAAATGATAAGTGTAATAATACCCTGAATCTTGATTTGAAAAATGACTCATTGGAACACTACAAATTTTGATATCATTTCTATTTGAGCATGATAATGTGGGAGCTTCAGGGTTTAATTTTATTTCTTCAGTTAGAGAAGGAGAGGACATAAGATATTCAACGGTCAAAGAATCTTCATATGTGAAATTTAATACACGAGGATAAGTTAAAAGAATATTAGTACCAACATATGAGATTTTAATAATATCATAAATCTCAATAGGATTTATAATGAAATTATATTTATAACTGATGTTATTTAAAACAGTATTATTTTCAGTTTCTAGAATATAAAAGTATCCATCTCCTTGTATATCACAAAGGAAAAGCAATGCTTTAACACTCGTTTTTTTAAAGTAGCAAAAGCCATCTGAATATTTATCATAGAGTAAATCATAAAATTGCATTTGAAAAATATCAGTTAGCAAATCAGGAAGTGATGTTATATTTGTTTCATAAGCGACTTCAACCCCTTTTTCACTTGCTTCATTTAATAAGGTAGTTACTTCTATATATATATTTTCCTTTTCTTTTGGAATATAATTTATTTTTATATCAAGAACATTATCACAAACCATTGAACCTAAATGTTGTTCAATGAAGGCAAAGTTAAATTTAATGCCTTCATACAAAACTAAATTTTCTTCTAAATTTTCTTTGGTTATTGCACAGGTTAATTCTTTGTTGTTTATTTTTGTGCAATTATCTAAGGAGCTGTAACTATTACCTTGATAAATGAATAAAGTTGATATGTAATTAAATGAATTATAAATATCGTCATATTTAAAATTGAATTTATACAAGTCAACTCCATCTTCAATAGTAATTTCTTGTTTTTCAGAATAAATGAAAGGAAAATCATTATATAATTGTTGAACAACGAAAGTATCCTTTGATAAAATGAAAACAGTATAATTTGTATAATTAAATTGAACATCTCCAAATGTTATATTATTATAATCCTCATAAAAAATTTTAATAAAATTGCAAAAAACTCTTATTTTATCCTTAAATGGTTTCCATAATCTACAATAAACAGAATAATTCCTTTCCATGTTTAGATCAGTAACATAAGTAACAAAACTTGTTAGTTCTTCTGTATCAGAAGGATCAAAAATATTCCTATCAGTATCATCATAATTTGCTACAAAATATAAAGTTCCATCAAATCCTATTTTTATTAAATTTCTATTATCTTCTAATTTAAGTCGCATTATGACATAATTTTCAGGAGGTAAATTAATCATTATATGACTTGATTCATAATTAATAGAATATTCATTTAAATTATTTAAATGATAAGTATTATAATATCCACTTGATTTATTTTTGAAATGTTCTGCAGGGATTTTACATATTTTCATTCCTATAAGATTGTCACATTCAAGAATATCTTCTGAATCAGGGTTTAATTTTATATTAATAGCAAGTTCTGGTGAATCCATAATATAATTAATTAAATAATATTCTTCTAAATTCATATTTATCTCTTGAGGATGTATCATCTTGATTTGAGTACCTAATCCAGCAACATGAACCGTTTCATCATTTTGTAAAGGTTTTATTACTAGATTATATTTATAATGAATTTGGTCTAAAATTAATTCTTCAGTGATGTTTCCTAGATTGAAATCTCCTTCTTCATTCGGTGTGCAAATCATTAATAAAGATTCGTTATTTCTTTTTTTAAATAAGCATTGATTATATTGTTTTGTCATAAATTCTGGAGTATTGTATACATCTGTTTGATAAGTAAAAGTTGAACCTACTTCTGTAACGTTATTTAAAAGCTTTAAAGAAGTAATTGTTATATTTTCTTTTTCGTAAACATGACAATTTAATGTAATGGGGAAAACATTATCTAAATAATATGCGCCATAATTATCCACTATAGCACCAAGTTTAAATTGCTCTGAATTTATCGTTAATAATTTTTGCAATTGTGATTTCTTTATAATGCACCTTATTTCCTTTTCATATATTATTACATCATCAAAAGGCATGATATTATAATTATCTCCTTTTAAGAATAATATTTCTCCATTATATGCTTCTGATTTAATTTCAATAAAATACTCATTCTCTGTTTGGTTATATTCAAAATCAATAAAATGTGACTGTGAATATAAGAAAGGAATGTTATAATTTAATTGTTCAACTTTTATAGAACATTTGGAATATATAATACATTTATAATTTTTATAAAAAAAGCTTGTTAAATTTAAAGTCATATTTTGCTCAGGGAAAAGCAACTTTTCATTTAAATTGCAGAATATTCTTATTTTTTCATTTTTTGGTTTGAATAATTTACAATTTGCTTCATAATCATTTCCAAAAATGTCCACAATCCTAGTGGTAAAATTATAATTTTCATCGATATATTCATCAAAAATATTATCATTATCATAATAATCAGTCACGAAATATATGGTACCATTCAATCCTATTTTTACTTCATTTTTATTATTTTCTTCTGTTATTCTTAGAATCACTTCATTTTCCTTTGGTAATTCAATGTATATGGGAGCAGCATCATATAAAATTTGCCAAATACCATCAGGATTTAAAACATGCGTGTAATAATATCCACTTGATTTATTTTTGAAATGATTTACTGGCACTTTGCAAGTTACTATTATATTACTCATTTCATTGCATTCTAAGTCATCTGAATCAGGGTTTAATCTAATATGATCAGTATATCGATTATAATAGGTGAATAATCTAAAAGTGAAAAAAGCTTCTAAACTAAGATCTACTTGACTTGGATAAGATTCAATAATTCTTAGGGAAGGATAGTAGACAGATACTAATTCTTCATTACCAACACGACGTAATATATAAAATTCATATTTATAATGTATATCGGAAAAAGTGTCGCCACTTAAGTCATAGCCTAGATAATATATACCACTTTGATTATTATAGCAAGTCATAAGCATTTTATTCGGAGAATTTTTCCTGAAATTACAATAAAAATCTGCTTTGGAAGTTGAATCTTTTTGATTGAATTTTACAATAAATGTATTTGTGATAAAATTTGTAATATTATTTTGGCCTTCATATTCATAATATAAATCATAAGTAATAATCCCGATATAATTAGATGTATTAGATAATAAAGAAAACCCTCCTATCTCAATAATTTGTGATCTTTTTTTTATAGATATCTTTATATCCATAACTGAATCAAAAATGTAACTATAATCTTTTTCAATTATATAATATAAGCTAAATGTTTCTGAAGCATACATATTTTCTTCTATTTTTTCTTTTTCTATTGTACAAATTAATTCTTTGTCGTTTATTTTGCAATTATCGATAACAATATAAATATTTTCATATCCCAAATAAATAAATTCATTATTATAAGTATTCAGAATTTTAAATTTCAATTCGTAAGTGTTTATTTCTTCATCAAATTCAATTGTTTGTTTTTCAGAAAACAAGAAAGGAAATTCATAATCATATGATTTTTGATAAGCAGTTTTAAGCACATCTGAAATGATGGTAATATTGTAGCCTTTATAAAAAATATTTGCTGTTTTGAAATTGACTTGATTATAACCAGTATTTTTTAAGTCTTCGTGTAATTGGCAGAATAATCGCATGAATTCATTTTTTGGATTCCAAAAACGACAAGTGATATTATATTCATTATTATATTCATCAGCAATTGAACTATTAAAAGTTAAATTTTCTTCGAAGTAAGTATCGTTAATGAAAATATTTTTAACAGAATCATTATATTTTGTCTCGAAAGTTAAAATTCCATTTTTTCCGAAAGTGGAATTTAAATCATTTTTAATCCTCATTACTATTAAATTATCTGGAGGTAAAATAAAATCAAAAGGAATAGCTTCATAATAAGGAGAAGTTTCATTATCTTTGGAATTAATTAAATGATATGTATAGAAATAACCACTGTTTTTTCCTTCGAAGAATTGTATAGGAACGTCACAAATTTTAACATTATTTCTATTAACGCAAGAAACAGTTTCATTAGATGATGTGAATTTTTCTTGGGTTATAATTACATTTCCTTCAAGACTTGGATTAGCCATTAAATATTTTATAGTTATTGATTCTTCATAGGTCAAATCATAAGAATTTGGATAAGTTAAAAATATCTGAGAGCCATTTCCTGTTATATTTAAGGGAATTTTATCTAAATCTCTTTTTTGAACAATGAAATCGTATTTATAATGAATGTCTTTCAATATATATTCTTCAATGAGCAAAATGTATTCACCTTCTTCTGTTATTGAGCAAAGAAGATTAAGGATATCTTTTTTCCTTGAAAGCTTCAAGTAACAAGGATATTCTTTTAAGTTATATTTATTATTATCATAAAAGCTCATATTGAATTTATCAGTAACAATATCAGGTGTCAAAGATGAATTTGTCCTATAGGCGATATTTTCACCTGCTTTGAAAATGAATTCTTCAGAATAAGTAACATCGACTCTTATAATTTCTTTTTCTGCTGTTGTATAATTATAATCAATATTTATATCAAGGACTGCATTCAGTAATTTAGTTCCTAAATCTTCATTAAAGGTCCATAATTGAAAATCACCTCCTTTAATTAAATTTTGTTCAATTGTGTTTTTTTTTAAAGGACATATTAATTCTTTATCGCTTTCTCCAATTTCACAATCATATAAGGGAATATAATTATTTCCTGCATTTAAATAAAGTCCTTCTTTTATATATAAATCATATTTGAACTTTAAATAATAAATATCTTCTCCTTTATCTAAATCAATAAATTGCTTGTCGGAATATAAAAATGATAAAGGAGTATCTATATGTTTTATTTCAAAATAATCTTCAGTTTCTATGATAATAATATAATTCCCGTATTCAAAAGTGTATCTATCAAAGGAGTAATTTGCGTCACTTAAGTAATTATTATCTCTATAACTGCAAAAGAGTCTTAAATTATCATTTTGAGGCTTCCATAATCGACATTCTAAAAACACATAATTACTTTGGTTTTTATATTCATAAAATTTAATAAATTGTATAGTTTCTTTTTCAATATCTGAAGCATTGAATATATTTGCTATTGTATCATTATAAGAAGTTATAAAAGAAAATGTGGGATAGTATGTTTTTCCTTTTTTTGGATCAGGGACCTTATTTCCAGCTATTAAAGGCTCTTTATTATCTAATAATCTAATTTTAATTACAACGTTTGGATTAACAGTTATTTTAATAGGCCTAGCATCATAAGAAATAGAAGTACTATTATTACTTGTGTAAAGAGTGTTATAATAACCTGTTTGATATCCATAAAAGTGAGTAATTGGAATTATGCAGCTTTTTAAATATTTTTTTGTTGTGCATTTTAAAGAAGTAGAACTTTCTACGAATTTAATATCTTCAAAATTCTCTGCTCCGTTCATGAAATATTCTATAGTGTAACTTTTAGAAGTTGTGAAATCTAAAGTTAACGGATAATTCAAAAGGATTTTTTTACCTTCTCCTTGGACATCTATAGGTTGATAAATGTCATTATGTACTAAGATGAAATTATATTTATAATGGATGTTGTCTAAATTCATTTGAGAATCCAAGGAAAAAATATAGTCTTTATCGAGATTTTCGCACAAAAGGAGTAAAGGCTGTTTTTGTTCTTCATTTCCATATTGTTTAAAAAAGCATTTAATGAAACTTTGAGTGGCTGGCCTTTCTAGAACTTCAATTTCAAATGTGGCTGTGGTTAAAGGGTCAACTTCATCTGTGATATTTGTCTTAAAAGCAACTAGGGAGCCTTTTTCTGAGACTTGATTCAAAGCTTCAGTGAGTTCAAGATATATGTCTTGTTTATCTTTGGTATAATTTACTTGAATATCTTCGACCAATTCCAGGTTAAAAATTCCTAATTCTCCATCAAGGAAAGCAAGATTTAATGCATTCTTAATAACCACTTCTTCTATTTTTTTTCTTTCGAAGCCTAATATTAATTCAATTTCTTTTTCTAGATAGCGACTATAATCATTTAAAGCAAGGGAGTAATTCTGATTCTGAGAAACTAAAGCAAGACTCTCATTCTGATATGATTTGACTTTGAATTTCAGCTCATAATAGGCATCAGCTTCGTCTAAAGCAATACTTTGTGGAAGCGAATAAATAAAAGGGATATTAAATTCTTTCGCATCAAAGCCAAAATAATAAAAACCCGAGCGAATTCGTATATAATAATCTCCAAATCTTATATATAACTCAAATAATGAATATCGTTCACTTGAGTTAAAGGAAGAAGAAAAGGGGCAAATAACTGTTATATTAGTATTTTCTGGAGACCATAAAGAACAATTGGACACCGTTATAAGATCATAACTTTTTTGATTTTCAAAATACCCGTCGGCTTTGGTCAGCTCCTCAATATTGGATCGATTAAACATGCTTAGGTTTTTTGTGTCCGTCACCATGTAGAAGTATCCATTCGGTCCAACTGTTTTTATATGGTTAGGGTCTGTTTCTTCGGTAATTCTTATTTCGATAGGTTGCTGGGATTTGGCGAGGACAAAAAGAAATAATAAGAGAAAGAAAATAAAGGTTGAGTTTATTTTCATTTTAATATTATTTTTTTTAAAATCTTATTATTTATAATGGTTTTTTATTATATTAGTTTAGATTATAATATTTTTAGTTTAAAAGAATTTATTATCTAAGCAAATATAAATTAAATTATAATTCATTTTATTTGATTTATTAAAGAATTAAATGATTTAAATTATTATTTTTATTTCATTTTTTTTATTTTATTGTTGGGGATTGGGGATTGGGGATTGGGGATTGGGGATTGGGGATTGGGCCCAATCCCCAATCC
>NBJL03000207.1:2872-21149 GCA_002087855.3 Entodinium caudatum | reverse complement strand
CCAATCCCCAATCCCCAATCCCCAATCCCCAATCCCCAATCCCCAATCCCCATGGAATAACAACAAAAATATTATTAATATTATTATATAAATTTTAATAATAAAAATTAATTTAATATTAAAAAATAAATAATAAAATAAAAATGGGATGTCAATGCAACAAAAAAGCAGAAGAGGAAGAATTAAATAAAGAATCTCCTCCAAACCTTAAAGAAGAAGCCGATAATAATCAACTTGACAACGGTGCAAATTTAACCAATCAAGACCAGTTAAATACAAACAAAAATTTTAACACAAATCCTCAAAATGAACAAGAAGACGAAGATTACTTAGAAAAACTCAACGAAGAAAAAAATGTTAAATATGCTGAGTATCCCGATAAAATGCTCGAATTAATAAACAAAATAAGAGAGAATCCCGTTGCATATGCTGATGTCATTGAAGATTCAATTAAATATATAATAGAAGTCCCCGATAAAGAAGATGAAACTAAGAACAGATTAGTTTTTAAAAAGAAAGTAAAAGTCGCTTTAAATAAGGGCGAAAGCGCTTTTCATGAAGCGGCAGAAATTTTAAGGAAAATGGAGCCCATGGCTCCCTTGGAATTTAACGGGAATATATGTATACCTTTGCCTCAAGATGAAGAAGAATTAAGGGATCCTAATTATTTAAAAGAGCAAGTAAAAGCTGTGAAAGAAAATTATAATATTGATTTATTCTTTAAAGATTTGGTTAAATTACCAGAAATATCTGCTTTGCTTATGGTAGTTGATGATAGTGTGAAAAACTCGGGAAGAAAAAGACAGGCTATTTTAAATAAAGATTTTAAATATATTGGAATCAATAGTCATTTCGTTGGAAAAACTTTCTTGGCATATTTCGCCTTTTCCAAATAAAAATTTAAATATCATGAATATTTAAATTATTTAATTATTTAATTATTTTTGATTTAATTTTAATATTTTAAAATTTAAATAAAATTTTTTATTATTTTCGTTTTTATAATTTTAATGGGGATTGGGGATTGGGGATTGGGGATTGGGGATTGGGGATTGGGGATTGGGCCCAATCCCCAATCCCCAATCCCCAATCCCCAATCCCCCATCCCCAAAATATAAATTTAATTTTTTATATTTAGTTAAGAGATTATTTTTATAATGAAAATATAATATTTATTAATATATTATATAAAATTAATTATAATTATATAAAAGAAGACCATCCAATCCACATTCTTCCGAGTAAATTAGGATCTGTTGCTGTCTCATTTAATAAATCAACTTGTGTATCAACTTCCACTTTTCTTTGATCTTTATATCTAAATCTAAGACTTGTTATTGAACCATTAATAATATTACTTATAACTTCTTTGCTTTTCTCATGTACTTTTTCTGATTCATTCATTTCACTTTTTAATATAAATAATGGATTTATTCCACTTAACTTATTTTTTACTGTATTATATTTCAACATTGGTACCCATTTATTTTTATTTTCTTCAAAACGGTTTTCATTTATATTATTAGCACTATTATTTATATTTTGATTCTTTTGCATCCATTCTAATAAAGGTTCTTTGACAAATACTTCACAATAATCTAATATATAATCTTTTCCAAATTTATAAGCGGATAAAACATCAATCATTGTTTGTCTTATGACACCCTTAATACCAAAAGGAGATAATACATTACATAATTGTCTAGTTAATCTATATGGAACTAATTCTGGTATTAATTGATTTAATCCTTGTCCAAAAGCAACACCAAAATCTATAGATACTATTTCTGAATTATTTATATTTATTAAAAAGTTATCAAGATGTCTATCTCCTATTCCTAATATATATCCTGATATACATATTGCTGAATAATTCCTTATAAAATTAATTCTTTGTGCTAATATTTCTTCTGGTGTTAATAAATAATGCATTAAAGATCTTTGTAATACATAATTAGGCATCATATTTTCTACTTTTCTAAAACTTCTTATTATTTCTTCATCATTTTGAATTAATAATGCTGCAAAACTCTTTTGTAATATATTTGATATTTTAGGAAATCTATTATTGTACCATTCCATTCTTGCTAAATATTGAGGTGATTTTTGTAATTCCCATACTTTTTTTTCTAATGGTTTTTCTAATGAATCAATATTTAATGTACTTGTATATGAAGAATTATATTCATCTATTAAATTCTCCATTGAATATTTTATTATTTTATACAATGATTGTGTATCTGATACCCATTCTATTATACCTAATTTCTGAGTAATTGGCACTACAACAAATGTATTCAATTTTAATTTCTTTTTAGCGCAATTCGAATCTTTTATTAATATTTCATTCATTACTTTAAATACTTCTTGTATCCTTTGATCTAAACGAAGATCTTCACATCCTTTGACTAAATAATTATATGATTTTTCATTATTTCCAAATATTTTTATTTTCTTTGGTTTTCTTATTGATGATAATACTAATAAATGTTGATCAAATGAATTTATTTTTACACTATCATTATTATAATTATTTAAATTATTATTATTACTTAATGGTAATATTATATATTTCTTTGGATCCGAGAAATCATTACATTCATATTGACTTAACCATTCTGAATAAGTTGATAATTTTTCAATACCCTCATTTAATTTTTCGTCGCTTTTTGATATACTTGAATTTAATTGCGATACCATATTGAAAAATAATTTTTGTTTCTCTGGACCTTCTACTGAATTATTTAATAATATTTCTTTTATATTTACTAAATCTAGTGAATTATTTATTAATTGCTTATAATTTTCTGAAAATTTTCTGTTGTATGTTCCTAATTTATTTTCTATGAATTTTTTATTTGGACAAACCACATCATATATTAATTCATTTATTATTTCTTTTATTATATTCATTTCTTCATTTATTATTTCTGCATTTGAATTCACTGCATTTTTATGATTCAATACTATTTGTGATATTTGATTCAACCAAAATTTAATTCTATGTTCTGGATTTGTTAATGAGTCTAAGGCTTCTACTAATGAATTCAATGAATTAAAATCTGAATAAAAATCGAAAATATATTTAAATAATTCTGTATTTGTATTATCTTCATCTTTTAATATATTATCTTCATTTATATCATTTATTAATGATGATACTTTATTAAATATATATGAATATCTTTCTTGTGTTGTAAATGTGTAAAACAATGTTTGTGGTTGTTTCTTTAATATTTGTTGAATTATTGGAAATAATAATTTAGACATTGAATGACTATTAATATAAGACATTATTTGAGATTGCCAACATAAGTAATAGGATATATCTATAAATGATGAATATTTATTAAATACTGTTTCTAATTCGGTTATATTCCTTGATAATAATTCTAATAATTTAGGAATTATTTTTACCAATTTTTTATCCTCATAACTTAAACCTTTTAATGTAGATTCCATATATGTTTGGCATATATTATTATAAAATATAAGTACATTTTCTTTTGTTAAAAACAAAGGATCATTTTCTTCATTATCTTGGAAATTTCTTATAATTTTATCACAATAAAATATCATTGGTCTTAATATTTTTAAATATATTGCGATATCTTCTTTTTCATTTATGTTTTTTTGAATATCATTAAAATAATCTTTGGCTGTTTTAAATGATGTTGATAATTCATTTATTGTTTGTTCGCTTAAATTCATATTAACAATATCATTATTTTCATTAACATTGGGACCTAATTTTAAGAATGATATATCTAATAATAATTTTAATTTCAAATTATTTAATTTATTCTTTATTTCTTTGTTATTAAAGTCAACTTTATTCATTTGGCCATGTAATACTTTCATAAAATCATTAAATTTTTTATTCCATGATTTATTATCATTTAATATTGAGATATTATTATCTATCTCATAATGGATCATTTTATATTTATTTTTCATAAATGGATATCCAATAAAACTATCTTCATAATTTGAATTCTTTTTTCTTTCATTTAATGCATTTCTAAAAACTCTATCTGCAAAATCTAACATTTTCTTTTTGTATAAATTAATACCTATTTCAGCTTTTTCTTTTATTGGAAAACATCTTAATATTTGATTTGATGATATAATTTGTTCATAATTTGAAATATGTGAATTCATTATATTTAACATTACTTCTCTGGATTTATATATTTTTTCATATGCGGATGGTTCATCATATAAATAATTAGGCCATCTTTTACTCCATCTTTTAAATAATTCTTTTAAATTATTACATCCTTGTTCACTTAGTATAAATTCATGATTTACATTTGGACTCAAATTTGAATTAGTTGCACTTGTTCCTCTAATAAAATTCAAGAATTCATCTAATTCGTATATCATTTGAATTTTCTTTATTAATTCATGTTTTAAATCTGTGTTGGAATATTCTCCTAATGATGACCAACTGTCATATAAATTAGATTTAGATTTTTGGTAATATAAATATGCTTTATCAAAATCTTTGCTTTTAGCATGATATAATGATATATAATATGAATAATTATTTAATGTTATTTCATCTAATCCTGATAATATTTCTTCTAATTGTTTATTATTATTCAAACTTTCTTCTTCATTTATATTAAATATATTACTTTGTATTAATTCTTCTGTTCTTATTTCATTCTGATTCTCTTTCTTTTCTTTTTCTAAATTCATACTCATTATTTCATTATTTCCTTCTTTATTTGTTAAATATTTATTAATTTGTGACCATTGTCCTAAATCAGAACACGAAGTTAATGCAAAATCTTCTATTACTTCTTTTAATGAATTATCTTTAAATATATATTTATTATATTTTGCTTTCATTGCTTCTATGCTCTCTATATTATCATTCTTTCCTAATTTTTCAGGTAGCATATCAAAAGTTGCTTGCAATAATGTTGTTCTTTCTAAATTATATTTTACTGATTCATTTGAATGTGTTAATAAATCACTTAAATGGGATAAAAAGTTATTTCCTTCTTTTATAAAAATATCTGATTTTAAACTGAAATTTTGGATTAAACCTATTTGACTATCTTTTATCTTTAATTTAGAATAAAATTGTAATAAATACACCCATATAATTTTTGTTTTTCTATTTATTTTTATATCATTCTT
The DNA here is from genome assembly GCA_002087855.3 of Entodinium caudatum. Lineage (NCBI taxonomy): Eukaryota > Ciliophora > Litostomatea > Entodiniomorphida > Ophryoscolecidae > Entodinium > Entodinium caudatum. The sequence continues at coordinate 15,998 of NBJL03000207.1, read as the reverse complement.
TGATATGTTGTTACCTTGGCTTATTAAATTTAATTCCTCATCTGAATCTTCATTCTTTTTTACGACCTTTTTCCTCATATTCTTTTTTTTGTCCTCTATTTCATCATCATATGCATTTAATTTCATATTTTCTATGCATGTTTCAAATATTAATATACTACTGTGATAATTTTTGGATACTAATCCACTTAATTTAATAACTTCTAAATTTGGTATATATTCATTATTTATTTTCATAAAAGTAATAATTAATCTATGAATGCTACTTATTGTTAAATAATTCTTTATTATATTCTTTTTTAATATTTCTTCTATGATATTCTCTAATTCTTTATTCTTATTTTGATATATTGCTTCTTTGTATATTGATATTATTATTTCTAAAATTAATTCACAAGATATTTCACTATTATTATTACATACTGCCATCAAAGGATCTAATATATCCCTATTTCTTATTTGAATATCTGGTAAATCCCCTTCTCTATATCTTCTTAATAATTTTATTTGATGCTTCTGATTATTTTGTTGTCTATTTATCCATTTATACATCAATGCTTCTCTTTTATTCTTCTCTTTATTCTTTTTACCTTGATTTGTATTATTCTTACTTACACCTTCTGGCACAAATCTTATTAAATTAGATTGACTTTCTTCAACTGGATTATATGATATATCATTCTCCGTTAATAAATTACCTAATTTATTTTCTTTTCGCTTATTTACTGGATATGGTACTTTAAATGCTTCTCCATGAGTAAATCCAAAATTCACATTCTTATTTGATTTTTCATTCATTGAAGGGTAATTTACTGTTGTGTTTATTAATGATGAATATTGTGATAAATTTATTTCTCTTTGACTCATTTGTAATGTTTTACCTGTGTTTATATTATTATTATTCTTCTCTTTTATTTTATTATTGTTATTATTATTGTCAAATAACATGCTTTCTTCTTTTTCCTCGGTTATTATATCCATTCCATTATTTTCTAAATCTATTCCTTCTTGTTGAGCTTGAGTATTTGTTAATTGATTTGTAAACAATAAATCATTTATAGAATTATTTAACAACTGGTTTAATGTATTTGCTAAATTTACATTTGTATTTCCACTTATTGTTGCTTGAATTAATCCATTAACTTGACTACTGTTATATCCATCTATAGATGCTTTAACTAATGTTTCATATGTTTCATCCATGGTATTTCTTTGCATTACACTTGGAGCTATTGGTTGTGATCTATTTAAATAATATCCTGTTGTATTTATATTCAAATCTTTATATACGCAATCTTCCAAAGGTTTTTCATATATTAATAAATAATAATCAGCACTTGAATATGATAAAACTAAAATTGATTTACTTATTATTTGTATCAAATCCCCTTCTTTTTGAATTGTTTCATCACTTAAATTCCTTAATAAATAAATTAATCTATCTACTGGATTATTCGGAATCTTATTATCATTCCCATTATTGAAAAATTCAATAAATATTTGAGATAATTCTTTATTATTCTCATAATTGAAATTTATTATTATTTTGTTTAATACAAATATAGAAAAATCTTTATCGAATTGAGATGTTTTAATAAAGCAATCTATTAGAAAAGAATAATAAGTAAATTTTGTTTGATGTTCTTTTGTTTTTATACTTGGTTGAATACTTGTTATCATTATATTAAGAACATTCATGTATTTCTTATTTCCTAATAAAATGAATTGATTCATCATGTTAACTAAATTATTGATTAATTCATCATCAGGGTCTATAAATATTTGATTTCTTAATTGATATAAATTATTATGAAGATCATCTATGAAAGATATATCACTTATTTCATTCCTTGATACTTTATTTATCACTCTTTCAACAATATCAACCATAAAACTACTTAATGTATTAAATATTAAATTTCTTTGCTTATTTTTTGCTTTTTTTAACATATTTAAAGACCACTGAAATATTTCTGTATTTGATATAAACATAGGATATTGAATACCCGCTCTAAATATTGTATTCACTGATACTTTATCATTTGTTGTGATACTCATCTCGGATAATTTTCTAAACATTATAGCATAATATTTATTATTCATTAATTTATTACCACCTTTATTATTTACACCATTAACTCCATTATTTTGAAGATATGAGGATGTTTGACTTTCTATTTCTACATTTTCTAAAGGTTCATTTATTTGATAATAATTTAATATTTTTGCAATTAATTCAATAGCGGCATTTTGAACTGGGGTTTTATTATTTCCTAATAATTTAATCAAATAAGCACATATATCTTTATTTGCTTCGAAACTTGTTATAAATTTTTTATTTTTATTTTCTGGATTACTATTATATAATAAATCATCTCCAATGGGAATATCATATTCTATTGCGCTTGCTAAAATTTGAATTGCACTTATGTGCCAGATATGTGCTCCTGGTTTATTGTTATCATATTTTAACATTGATAAAATTGTATTATGATCCAAGTAAATCAAATAATTAAATTTATTCATTAAATCATTTATTATTTTTAAATTTGTTCTAAAGATTATATTCTTATTATCTCCTGATAATTTCAATAAAGTATTTATATAATTAGACATCATATCTATATTTCCCTTATTTATCTCCAATTTTAAATCTTTACAAGATAATATTGTTGTTGCTATATCTCTAAAGAAATAATTAAATCCTTTACCACAATTACTTTTTTCCACGATTACAAAGTTAATTAAAAATGGAATAAAGTTATCAATAAAAGGCTCAAATATATCTATTTTATTCAATATTACTTTTATAAAAAAAATTTTTTGATTCAAAGATAGATTGTCCCTATTCATTTCATTCAATAATAATTGTAAATGTGTTGGCATTTTTGTAACTAATAAACTATTCTGATTATTATTATTCTTATTTTGATTACTAAAAAATAATTCGTGCATATGTGTTAAAATTATTACCATTGAATTCATTATTGGATGTTTATTAACGTAGTCTTCTTCTATTTTTAATACGTTATGATTTATAAATTGATTTAATTTTTCAGCAGTGTTATTATCTCCAAAATTTAAATTTATACCATTTTTAATTTGAGCTAAAAAGCCTAAATCTAAATCATTTTGGGTAAATACCAATGATTTTTTCATAGTATTACCATAAGCATCATGGAAAAAGGAATCAGAAACTAATGAATCTATTAATAATTTATTTTTATCTTTTTCATTTGCGGTTACTGCGGTTGATTCTGAATTTGTATCTGAATTTTCTTTTTCATTTTTCTCGGGATTATTTATTTGTTTTACATAAAAATTAGTTTCAACAGGGAATTCATATTTAAAATCAGGTGATATTAATAAATCAAATAATTTATCTCCTTTATCTCTAAATGTACTGAATAAAAAGTTATTATATACTTCTATTTTTGTTTGCGTTAATTTAATTAAAGCACATAAACAATTATAAGCAGCACAATAATAATTATTAAATACAACATAAATATATTCAGTTCTATTATCTGAATTATATTCTGAAAATTGTACTTTATCTGCTATTTCTTTATATCCTATAATTTCTCTTCTTTTTGATTCATGTAATTGACCTATTAATTCTTTTGTTATTTCATTACCTTTTGAATTAGGTCCACATATCTTTCTATGAATATTATTCTTAAATACATCGACATTTATATGATTCAATATTAGATTTATGAATTTATATATAATTGTTATTTCTAAAATTGCAACAAATTTTTCTTCGTAACTATTTTGAGTTGATGCATTTCCTAATATTTTTTTATTTTCTATTACTAATCCTTTCATTTTTTCATAATATTTAACAAAAAGATCACATAATATATCTATTCCTTCTTTTTCTTGACTTATTTTTTTAATATATTTAAATGTTATTATTTTCATTAGAGATATTCTTATATTATCTCTAGGCTTTCTATCCATATTCTGATTCAAAAAAATATCAATTGCTTTATGTATCTCTTTTTGTCCTTTATCGTTATATGTCATTATTGTCTTTAAATAATCACTTATTGAAACTTTTACTTTTTTACTATATTCTGATTTATCTTCTCTTAATATTGGGAATAATATTTCCAAAAATGAAAAGGATTTAACTGTTCTAAATGTGCTTAAAAGGCAGTCAAAGATTAATTGAAATTCATTCCATTCTTTGCTATTAGGTACTAAACATTTTGTGTTGATTGGGAAATATCTTGATTGGACAATACTATATTTGTTCCTTATTTTATTATATAATTCATTACTTTCATTTGTTGATGTACTTATACTATTATTATTCATTGTTGATAATCCTTCAAATGAACTAAATGAAGATATCTTTGCTATTATACCTAATAAATTTAATACTTCTTTTATTATATTGATTTGCTTTTCATTTAAATACATATCGATTATATCCAATCCTATTTCATATATATTCTTATGTAATTCTAATTGATTTATATCTAAATTATTTACTGATATATTTATAAATATCATTGTTGCTATTTTTAATTGATATACAATAGCGTCTTGATTATTAAAAGAAATTACATTTTTTAAAAATATTTCTGATATTAATTTTATTAAATTCTTTTTTGATTCTGATGAACACCTTTCATATATGATGAATATAATATTTATATTATTTGATGATCTACAATTATTTGTTATAAAATTCTTGAAAACATTTTCATTTTTGAGCAAAATATATTTATATTTGCCATCATGTGTTATATTTTCTAAAAATATATCTGCAATGATATCAAAATATCTTTGATCTTTTAATAATAATTCAGACAATTTTTCAAAGGCATTTAAAAATAAGAAATTTAAATAATTTTTCATTAATAATAAAGTAGTTGGTGATGAATTCTCTATCAAGAATATACAATTGCTATAAATAATTTCAGTGAATTTAGCCGAGAAATTATTACAAATTAATTTATTTGTAACTAACCAAAAGAAATATTCTATTATATATTTATTATTTATTATTTTTTTAATTTGAACATCATCACTTATAATTTCATCTTTATCTTCATCGTCATCTTCTTTCTTTTTTTTTATTTTTAAAATATCATCAATATCCATCAAGGCTAAATTATCTTTATTGCTTTTATCAGTATCTTTCAATTTTTCAAAAGGATAAAATAAATAACATTCTTCTAATAAATATGATTCAATATGTTCAAAAAAGTATTTTGAATTCACATTAAGGAACATTTCGGTTAAGCATTGAATACTAATTATAAATGATTTTATTTCATTTTCATATCTTTTTAATATAAATATTGTTTTATCTGTTTCTTTCAAGGATTGCACTATATCAAATAATATATATAAGATATTATCTTCTTTTGTTTTATTTTCCGAATTGATTAATTCTAGAATATAAGGAGTACTTAATTGCATATCTGATCTTAATATGTTAATTAAATATATAAAGATTGTTTTCAATATTCTTAAATCATTTTCTTTTGATTTTTTATTTCTATATAATTTTATTTTTTTCAATAGATACAGAAGCCTATTAAATAATTTATCTAAAGTAAAATCAGCATATTTAAATTTCAAATCTTTTAATCCTAATATCTTTTTATCTATTAAAAAACTAATAAACTGATATTCAGCTATTTCTTGATAATAAAAATATATATTGTCATTACTATTATCAAAGTATTCCATTTTTAATTTTGGCCAATTATCTTCCTTATTCCAATATTTTTCTAAACTTTCTTCTGTTTTTGTATTTCTTGCTGTTAATAAAAAGATGGATAAATAAGTATGTTGAACAAATCTATTAGCTTCAATATCATTTGACATTATTATTCCGTATAAATAATTAAAGACTTGTTTAAGTGAAATAAAATGAGATCTTTTATAATTATTCTTTGATAATATATCAAAATTATTTTTTATTCCTGTTATTATAAGATTTATACTATTTTGTCCGTGCTTAAAAATAAATTCGTTTAAATCTGTATTCGTATGACATATCTTGATTGTAGATATTATATAATAGAAAATTTCCAATAAAAATTTATCGGCTAATATTGGATTTTTTGATATATGGTCTAAAATTTTTTCAAAGCAAAGGATAGCTCCAAATCTTTTGAAAGAATCAGGATGCAAAGAATTACTCTCTATTTTTCTTATTAAATATTTCAATGTATGTAATTTCTCTTTTACTCCTTTATGATGGATATTTTGTTTAATAAACCATTTTATATACTCTGATAAACATTCTGATGATATTTCCCTTAATTTTAAATTTTTTCTATTTGATGTGCATTCGATTATTATATCTAGCATTTGCAGCACATTTTTATTATTTTTTGCATCTTTGCTTATCCAATGAATTAATTGAAATAATAAAGTCTCGAATATTTTGGAAATACCTTTTTCTAAATCGCATGCTAAATATAATATTTTTCTTAAAAGATAAATTAAACTTTGATCCATTTCGGCATCGCCTTTACCTATTATGTATATAATCAAAGAATGTAATAATTCTGCTCCTATAAATTTTTTATCTTTTGTCATTGAATTAAAAATCATATCACATATTTTACTTAACAACATATCAAAAAATACAATATATTTTTTATTAAATAAAGGTAATTGATATATTATTTTTTTCTTACTCAAAATATTTACTATAGCACTTTTATCTTTATCATTATTGTCATAATCATATTCTTTTTCTTTTATTATTTTATGCCCTTTTCCTCCTATTGAGCCTATTATATCCACCATCATATCTTGAACTTTATTATATCTTTCTATTTTTTCATTCTTTTTATCTTCTTTACTATATGCAAAACTCTTTTTTATTTTTTCATATTCTAATAAGTATTCTCCAAATAAAGGTAATATATCATTCAATATTTCTTCGTTTTTATTCTCTTTATCATTACTTATCAATTTTCTTAAAGAATTAATAGCTAATTCTGAATACCTAATATCAGTGAACCCTATTTCAAAAGCTTTTTTATATAAATTTTTCAATACAGAAATATTAAGTATATTATTTTGGACATATATATAATTTATTAAACTTGTAGGAATACTTAATAATAATTCAATTGCATTAAGTAATAAATCATCCTGAAATACTTCTAGTCTTTTTATTAAATTCATATTAAAAATATAAAATTCATTTTTAAATTCTTTTACATCATCTACAGTTATTAATTGTAATTTATTAGGATTATTTGGATCATTAGCGCTATTGATATTTTTATTAAATATTGAATCCTTTTTTTCTTCGAATAAATTAATTTCATCACAGAATTTCATTATCGAAGTAAGAACAACATAACAAATAGCAATTCTCATATTATCATTTGCTATGGACATATATTTTTTTAAAGCAACAATGACCCAATTAGAAAAATGCTTCACTAATCTTTTGTTGTCTTTTAATTTATCGATAAATCCTGCTAAAAATCGACTCGTGTTCATAAATATTTCGAGATCATCTAAATCATTAGCTTCATAATAAATATTATTTCCATCCGTTGCTTTCTCTGTGTAAGTCACATTTAATGTATCAATTAATCCAAAAATTTCAGTAATTAATTGATCAAAAAATTTATTTATAGTAAATTCAGTGAATATTTGATCTCTTGTTAATAACATAATCCAGAAATCAACAGAAGTATTAATTCTTTCTTCCTCGACATTTTCTTTAAATATCATATCTGTAGTCATTTTAATACTTTCAACGAATCCATTCTTTATTATTTTTCTTATAAAAGACCAAAAAAAATTTTTATGTTTGACCATATTTACAATAATATTAGCAATACTTGAGCACAATCTTGGTTTATATTTGAAATAAAATTTAGAATGAATAGAAAATCCTATCATTAAAACATTATAAAAATGCTTAATAGCTAATTCAGAAATTTCATCTAAGTTGGAAATGATATTAGAATAAGCATCTAAAATGCTAAAATATTGTCTTTGAATGTATAAAATATTTTTAATATTTTTACTTGGTTTATATTTACTTGAAGAATCACTATAGGCACTACTGTTAGAATCATAATTCATTTGCCTTGCTTGATTATATGAATCTTTTCCTATTGAATACAAAATATCTTTATCGCATATTACAATTAATTCTTCTAAATATTTCAATAAAATATTTTTTCCCATGAATCTAACAATAGCATCCGAAAAAATACCAATCAAAGAAATAGCTGTATTTATCATTATATATTGAGATCTTTTTTCTAAAACTTCTTCTATCTTTCTTAGCAAGTATTTAAAAACATCTTTATGCATTGTATTTTTTTCAAGCAAGCAATCACTTATATGCATGCAGATTTTTTCTATAGCTTCATTTGCACACATTTTTAATTCGTAATTTTTATGGTTACATAACTCGAAAACCAAATCAAATAATTCGATACTTTCTCTTTGTAATTGCTGTGTAAAGACTTTACCATGTTCTGATATTACTTTCAAGGCTAATTTATTTATTTTTATGGTATTAGCATCTTCTAACGGATGTATCAATGATTTTATATAATGATATAATTCTTCGATATCATTTGCTTTTAAATGGGGATCATCTAATAAATAAACATAGCCTTTTAATATTCCTTGTAAAGCTTTTATTTCTGGTTTCTTTTGTGCCACTATTTTTTTAAAATCAGCAAATATAACATCATGCACTTCTATTTTATAATTATTTAATAATATCGAAAATTTCCCTATTAATATTCCTATTATTGACCATATTCCTCCTTTTATTGTTGAGGTTAATTTACTCAATCTAATTTCATTCAAAAGATTTTCTAAATATTGCTTAGGCTTATATATATTTTCGACTATTTCTACAGGAAATTTTTCTAATATTTTAGCGGTTAATTTTAATATCTTCTCTTTTACTATCATGCTTTGCTCTGAACTGTAAATACCAATCGACATTTTGTGGATATATTCTAAATAATCCATGCAATAAATGTCGTATTCTGAAATGAAATCTTTTAGGAATTCAATTACTTTACCTCGAAAGGAAGTTGATTTTCGATCTGTTATACCGCATTTACTATTAAGGTATTTAAATAAATTTTCGTTGCTGTTTATTAGGCGGGAGCATAAAAAGACTATTTTTTAAATATTTTTGATATTATATGAAATATTACTTACTTTTTTGGTCTTTGTTTATTAAGGGAGAAAAACATATTTTGTATAATTTTTGGATAAGAAGATCTTCACTGTTGGTATTTGTTTCCCATATATTATCGATGATTATTTGAATCTCTTCTTCCATTTATTTTACTTTAAATTTATTTTAGCGATAGCGGATAAATATTCATTTAATATTATAAAAAAAATTTTGGGTTAGTTCATGGGGATTGGGGATTGGGGATTGGGGATTGGGGATTGGGGATTGGGCCCAATCCCCAATCCCCATCCCCAATCCCCAATCCCCAATCCCCAATCCCCAATCCCCAATATTAAATATTATCAATCAAATTTTATATTTTATATTTAAAAATAAAATAATTATTTATTTTGAATTAATATTTATCTAAAAATGTCTTTTAAAAATATTATTATTTTCAATAATAACACAAAAAATAAAATTAGTCATCTTCCTTCATTTCTCTCAAAGTGAATTTTTCTTCACATTTAACCATAAGACAAAAAGGTCCATAAACATTTTTATTATAAGTAACAGGCATAATAATATATCCTTTAGGATCGGCTTTAGGGTCTTTGTAAGTCATTCTAACAACATTAACAGGCATAAAGTCAATCATTTCCATATTTAGGCAATTTTTTTTCCATTTATTATCTCTTTCATATTTAAATATATAGCAACTCATCATAGAATTCAACATTGACTGTGATAACCTTCTTTTCCATAACGAGCCCATTCTTACTATAGTTATTTCAAATTCTAAATCTTTAATCCAATCCTTTGAATCAAATTGTATCAAAAACTTGGGATTGTCATAATAGCTCAATTGCTTACTATATACATCAGTTTTTTTGATGATTTCATCTCCCATTGTTAAATGAGAGCCGCCTGCATTGTTCTCATTCCATTCTCCATATAAAGTTTGGCATTTTTCGTTATATAAAGGGAATAAATCTAATTTTTTAGTACTGTAAATATATAATTCAAAATCGAAAGTGTTGTTCCTTTCAAAAAGGGTTGGAATTATTATTAAAGGAGAATCCAAGCGACTGAAGTAAGTTTGAATTGAAGCGCAATAATTGTTATTATAAGATGATTCAAATACTAATTCACTTTCATTTATTGAGAGCTTTGGATATATTTCATTGAAATTTATTTTTTTAGTTAATAATATTTTATCAGTAGATTTAAGACATCTTTCTATAGGTTCTAATCTAACACCATTTCTTTGTGTTGCAGTTTGATGCTTTTCTTTATTTTGTTTTGCGATTTTATCCTTATTTTCATCGAAATAAGTCGGCCTTGTAATAAGCAATCCTATCTTTGATTCTTCATTAACAAAATGCCCTGTGGTCTTTTTTAATATTATTTTACATTTTGTGTTTTTTTCGAATTTGACTAAATATTGAGGATTCAAAGGCCAATGGGAGTTTTCAATATATTTTTTTTGATGAATGACAAATCTAGGTCCTCCTGAATTTTGGTCATTTACCCATGAATCTTTTACATAGCATTTGAAAGGAGGTTTTAATTCAGTAATATATAATTCCTCGTTACAAAAGATTCTTAACCAATAAGGATTTTCTGGTCTATGCGGTTTAAATATTCTTTGATTTCCTTTTTTTTCTATTTCATATTTAGCAGTATATTCCATATAAGGAATTAAATTTATAAAAAGTCTTTCATTTTTATTGAATTTTCTTGTATTAATATGATTATACCTTTTAATCGCTTCATTATAATCCAGAGTCATCACAATTTCTCTTCTGGCTCCATCGTCTTTTTCACTATTAACAGCTTTTTTAATTATGTGGCTTTCTTTCAAATCCCATACTCTACTGTTTTTACCTCTGGTGAAAACAACCATAAAATTAAATTTAATATATGCATTGTTTTTCATTTTTTGATCTGTTTGCATTAATGATATAATTATTTTATTTCCAGGTTTTAACTCTATTTTATATTGCGGATTTAAAAAGAAGGCTTCTTCAGTATCTGTTACTATAACCCTTTTAAAATCACATTGATATACAGGTGCTGCTTTTTTCTTATCTTCTTTTTCTTTTGGAGGTGGAATATTTTTCTGTCTCGAAATGGTACTATTCGAAGTTACACTCATTGAAACTTTTTTTTTCATCATTGTTTTCTTGGTTCCCATTGATAATTTATTTAAAACATTTTGAGGGGCTTGTTTTTGGACAAATTGCTCAGGAACCCATGGATGAGTTTTCTGGGGAGCTCCTCCTGATTGCTCTCCCACCCATTTTCCTGCAATGGTGTAATTAGCCCAAGATTCTGGGAAAATTCTGCAATAATAAATTGTGTTAAATGTCGTTATAAATTCGTCAAAGGACATCCAAAAAGTACCATCTGTTGTTGATACTGTGTAATTTAATTTTTCTTTTAATTTTTTATTTGATTCCCATATTTCATCATCTGGACCATATGATCTTGAGAATTTACCTTTATCCCAATGATTACATAAATATATCAATTTAATATTATCATATTCTTCTATATTTAAAATTGTGTAAATACTATTGGTTGTTATTTGTTCTTCCTCTGCGTCATCTTTTTCACTTATTGATTCATTTAATTCTTCAATGATTTTACCATCGTCTAATTTCATGCATCCTATTAAATAATGCTGGGACATGCATCTCGTGATTTCATCAAAGAAAAATTTTTTAGTCTTTTCTTCAATAACAGAAGGCTTTGGAACTTTTATCATTTTAGACCAGCCTCCAGTGAAATCAACCAAAAAGTCTTTTAATAAAGTGTTATTAAGTACTCGATAAGTTCCGAATAATTTAGCATAAGCTTTCTCGAATAAACTTACCCAAAAAGGCCCTTTTTTATTTTTACTTTGAGTCAAAGAATATTCACCCTTTGCATGGGATGGAAGCTTTGTATCAACTGTTACTATTTGCCATTCCCCATTCATGAAAAATTGAAATCCACAGAATCCTGCTTGTAAATTCTCATTAACGTGTTCATAATCAATAACTAAATCAGTAAAGAATTCTTCGTGTTGCCTGAATAACATCATCATTGCTCCTACGAAAAATTTATCATTTAATAATCCTCTTCTCAATTTAAATTCGTGTTCTATATTATATTCATTATTTGTATGTGGTTCCATAGCGAAGAATTCGATATTTTCTTCTGTTAAATCCGGCCTTTCGAAATCAATTTCATAATCCCCATTCGGATTTTCATATTCATCACAAAAAACGTTTGTATTGCAAGGAAAATCTGGATCTTCATAAGGTACTTTCGTTTGCTCATAATGTGCTCTGAGTTTTTCATAATATGCTAATATATCTTCATTTGGCTCTCTTGGTGGAGGTAAATTTATCTTTTTATTTTCTTCATTTTCTGATTCTTCATTTTCTTCGTTTTCCGATTCTGAACTTTCTTTTCCTCCTTCTTTTTCTTCTTTTTTTTCTTCCTCGTTTTCTTTTTCTTGACTCTGGGATTGCTGCATATTCTTTTGCAAAGCCGCACTCGCATTTTCATTTATCGTTGTACTATTTTCAACTTGACCTGAACTGTTATTTAAGACGAGTCTTTCTTGAGTTGGGTGAACTGCTTGTGCCTGGGATTGATCCTTTTTCGATTTCTTTTTTTGTTCTTTGTTTTGGAAATTCCTGGGATGAACTGATGAAAATTTAGCTGAATGAATTTCACGGCCTTTTTCGTCGATTATAATCACATTTTTGTGGAAATCTTTGGCTGTTTTGTTCTTGAAATTTTCTACTTGTATTTTGTAAAAGTCGTCATCTTCTTCTTGGTCTGAGAAATTATCTGGATGATCTTCCAGTTGGACATTGTTCTCTTCCGGAGATTCTTGGATTACTTCTTTGTTGTTATCAGTTTCCATAATAATTATTAATATTTTTTATTTAATTTTTTAATAAAATATATATTTATAATTTA
>NBJL03000204.1:11748-27805 GCA_002087855.3 Entodinium caudatum | reverse complement strand
TAATAAAATTATTAAATTTCTTCACAATCTTCATCTTCTTCTTCATCACCTTCTTCTCCACCTTCATTTTCATCAATAATCTCGTTATTTCTATTTTCCAACATTCCCCCAGACAAAGTATCAATATTATTATTATTTTGTTTTATCATATTTTTATTATTATTACTATTTATTATTCCATTATATATATGATTTCTTTCTGTTTCATTATTGATCTCAAATTTATCAGGATTGAAAACTTCTTCATTAATTAACTCGAAAAAATCCAAGCTATGTCCTATCAATAATTCTCCTTTGCATTTATTACATTCAAAGCAAGGTTCTTCTTCTCCTTCTTCATTCTTTTTTATTTCACACCATTCGCATTTATTGTTTTCATTACATTTAATTAATTCATTTATTTCTTTTTTTATTTTATTTTCAAAAAGGTCAGTTAATTCACTGACAAAATTATCATTTCCAGAAATATCAGCTTTCCATAAATCTTCTCTTTTTATTTGATCAAAAAGTTTTTGATATTCTCCAATGTCTATATCTCCTCTTTTTCCACTTAGGTATCTCGAAATTAATCTTCTAACAGCATTAGCAAGGTCCTGTTTTTGTATTAAATTATTTTCTTTTATTGAGTTGTCAATACATGCTTTTATTTTTCTTTTATTTTCTTCACTTAAAGGCATTCTATATTGTTCATTTAAATTATTTTTGAATTGCTCCCAACAAATAAATTCTATTAAATTATAAATATTAATCAAAGTGTTAATACTAAACATTTTAAAGGTTTTATTATCTATTTCTATGTTTTTCTCACCTATATTAGTAAAAAAATATTTAAAGGTCTCATCAAGGTCGATATATTCCGGCAATTCTTTAATAACTGAGCTTAATGCTTTATCTTGTTCATAATTTTCTTTTTGTATATAATCAATTAATATCTGGCAAGAAGATAAAACATCCTCTATGAAATTTTGTTTATTATTTTGTCTATTATTAATGAATTTATATAATAATTTTTCTTCTTCTATTACTAATTCTCTTGAAGGGTATTTCATATTATAATTAATTAAAATCGAAGATCTATTTCCTCTAAAAGCTTCATATAAATAAGTAATGAATTTAATCGGTTCATCTTTATCACTACTTACAAATTTTTTTATTCCTGGTAAAATATATCTCGCTAATTCATTTTCTATGGCAGCAAAATCATATTTGATTGGCATTTTAAATCCTTTGAAATCAATTTTATCTTTTTTGAAGATATCCCTCATTGAGTATCTCATTATCAAATCATTTAATTTTTTTAAAGTAGTTTCGTTTATTTTTACTAAATCACTTTCAGTTGCTTCTTGTATTTTAATTTCTTGATTTAATTGGGAAAGATAAGATTTATGCAAAGAATTTGGCCCTATTGAATTAACCACATTATTAATAAAACTGTTTTGGAGACTAATATAGTGGGTATAAGCCGAGGCTAAATACATTCCACCTCCGTGCTCTCCATCATCTGGTAAAAAATAATTTAATGTGTGATCTGTGGTTATATTAAGAACTTGCATTTCTGGACGGCATAAATAATTAGTACATTTTGACTTAATTTCATTCCAGGATTTAATATATGGTTTTATTATATTTTCTTTTAATTCTGTTAACTCGTTTTTATCAAAACAATCTAATAATTTTTTATTTTTGGCCTCGTCTCTACTTATTTTATTATTATATTTATTGTACAATAATTCTACTAATTTATTTATATTAACAATATTTTCAATCAATTTGAATTCATCATCACATATTAATACTTGATATAATAGACAATATTTCTGAGAATAGTCTTTTATTTTTCCCAGATTAGTTTCCAAATCTGATGTGCTTGGATATTTAGATAATAAAAACAACCCCAAATTTGGATAGTCTTTTTCTGAATAAACGTTTTCAAAAGGAGAATAATTTTCAGAAATTATTTCAACTAATGATTGAGCATTACTTCCTTTTATTTTTTCGTTATATTCTTTATATTTTTTTTCTTCTTTTTCATATACTTCTTTATTATTTATTAAATCATTTATACAATTATTAATAATGGTTTCAAATTCTTGTCTCTTATCTATTGTTGACATATCTTCTATATTTTTAATTAAATTTGATATTTTTATAAAAATTATATTCATAAATATTTTTATATCAATAATTCCTTTTTCATTTAATATTGTTTGAATTATTTCCCAATTTTTATTTATTGCTTTTATACAAGAATAATCAGAAGGAATATATGAATTTAAATTTTCTTCAGATAAAAATCCTAATAAATTACTGAAAAATAAATGTGAATATAATATATAATTCAAAATTCTAAAAGTTAATTCATCTAAAGTTCTTATTTTATCATATCTTCTAATAAAAATTAATCTATCTTCTTTTTTTAATCCTTTTGGTTGCTCTTTTAAATATTTATCCACATATCTTGTTTTATATTCATTTAAATATAAATAGCGAATATTGCCATTAATTGCTATATTTTTATCAGCTTCATTCATAACAATTCTAAAATGGTCAGTTTGTCCAACTTCTGCACCATAAAATTTATAACTTTTTCCTCCAATTAATCTATTGCAATTTTTGCAATTATAACTATTTGCTGGAAGCGTACAATTATCTAAGGAATAATATTGTCCACAAGTGCAAACATAATATGCTAATTTTACATTTGGGTCTGGAAATTTGGAAAAATCTTCTAAAGAATAAAAAGAATTAATAACGACATTATTATAAGGAAAAGTTCCTATTATATAATTGTTTGATATGTATTCATTAATTAGTGGAGTTAATAAGTTATAATAAAAATTATTATTATTGCATTGAGTTGTAAGTAGAACAAATCTAAATGAATTCATTATTATTTCAAATAGCTCTTGAGTAAATTCTTCATTTAGTTTATTTGTCATTAAATCATTTATATTAAATAAAATATTGAGGATATTTACAATATTTTGAGATAATCCTAATTCCTTCGAAATTTTATTGAATTCATTTTTGAAATTATTAAGAGAATTAATTGATATTTCTTTTTCAGTTGAATAAAAAAATGATATTAAATGATTAATTAATATACAAAATAATAAATCATATCCATTATTTTTCAAAAAATCAGAAGTAATAATTGAATTTAATTTATCAAAATTATTATTTTTAATATTCATAAATTGTAATAAAGATTTTAAATAATCTTCACTGAAATCATTATTTGGCATAAAATTATAATTTAAAATATAATTTTCTTTTTTACCATTATTTCCTGATTCTAAAATATCAGAATATATTTTCCCGAATTTTTCGTCCTTAATAATATAATCTTTAAAAATATTATAGTTATCAAAATGAGTAAAACAATTTTTAAAAAAGAAAATTGCGATTACTTTTCGCATATTATTTTTTGAACTTGATAATATTTCAATTACAGGATTTAAATCAATTTTCTCATTATCATAAATAAAAATTTCAGCTAAATTTTTTATATATAATTTTATATAAGCAATAGAATATATTTTTCCTAAATTATTTAAATTATTTTCTTCCAAATTTTTATTTTCAACTGTTTTATCCAGAAAATCTAAAGCTTTATTGAGATAAGACAAATTTCTTTCTAAGACTAATTCAGTACATTCTTCTTTAGATTTATGAGCTATATTTTCATTTTTTTCATATTTATATTTTATTTCATTGAAATAATTATTTGCTACTAATTCAAAATAATATAAAAGAACATGATTAAAAGTATCATTATTTATTTTTTCATAAAATGATAATATTTTATCATCTTTTTTACTCTGAATAAATTTCAAAAAATATTTTTCGCATTCTTCTTTTGTATCAAAAGTATATTTATTACTTTTTTTTCCTTTCTTTTCTTGCAGAATTGGAAAAGGTAATTTAACCGTTTGTTCAATAAAATACAAAGATCTTTGAATTAATTTATCAGATTCAAAAGCGAATTTCAATAAATCAAATTTAAAATCTTGATCATCATTTTTTCTGAATTGTTCTCTTAATAAATTACTCATATAGTCAGCTAATTCATCGGAATTGTCTCCAAATTTTTCCGCAATTATTTGCTTTATTTGCGAAATATTTTTTTTTAAATTATTAAAATTTTTATTTTGTAATTCTTCATTATCTGTTTCGATTATTGCTATAATATTTTTCATTGTATTTTTTATATCTTGTGTATTTTTGAATATTTTATAAATAGATAAAATATTCCTTAAGGAATATAATTCGTTGCTATATAATAAAAATTTTTGGTTGATTTTATTCAATGTTGCTTCCACTACAGTTAACGAATCAAAAAAGGAATAATAATCACAATCTTTTAAAATAGAAATATTTTCTTTGTTTTTGTAAATTGATTTTAATAAAGATTCTATTATAATATAAAAGATTTCATTTACTCTTTTTTTATAATAAGGATTTCTGTCTGATATTTCCGTTATTATTTCTTTTGATTTAATTATTTCTTTAATAGTTTGATATATATTTGATAATTTTGAATTTAATAAACAATATATTTCCATTATGAAAATAATATCATCTTCGTATGATTCTAAAAATAAAAATATTTCTGCGAATTTTTCAAGGTCAAATTCGTTATGTGTTTCAAAAAATGTTTCTTTGAATTTAATATCGTTTACATCGTAATTGTCCTCATATAATATATTAAATTTTAATTGTAATAATAGATTCAAGAATTTAATAGGATTTTCCTTTTTGTTTATATCAATGGAAAAATCTTTTGTTAATTTAATAATATAAAAATTTAAGTAATCATTGAATAACATTTCTTTTAAGTTTTTATCTTCTTGAGAAAATATGTCTTTTATATAATCATTTTTTGAAAATTCTACTTTAGTTCCTTTGACTAAATCATTATATTTAATTAAATAATTATTTATTTTTTCTTCTTCATTTTTTAGTTTTTGTCTCGGTCTGAAAGAATTTTCATTTTTGATATATTCTTGTTTTATTTTTTGGTTCTGGATATAATTTATTATTATGCTTTTAAACCAAATAGTGCAAGAAGGAATAAATAAATCACTATATATATTTATTTTATTTGCTCTTAGTTGATTTATAGGTTTAATTAAAGTAGTAGTATCTACTTCAAATAAGGCTTCTATTTGTTCCTTAATTATTTCATTCCGCATTATATCTTTATTTTTTTCGTTAACTAATAAGCAAGAAAAAAGTCCATGTTTTTCTAAGTAATTAACAATTAATAAAAGTTTATTTGAAAGCTCATAAAAAATATATGTTTCTAATACCTGGAAAAAATCTATGTCATCATTTTGAAATATTTTGCCTGTAAAAACCTTTGGAATAAAGTCAATTTTATTCACATTTTTTAATGTGAACTCAATTAAATGCTTTCTTAAAAATATCACGGTTGGATCTTGCTTATCAAGTATAAGTTTTGATAAAATGATATTGGTATATTGTTTTAAATCTATTGGACTAAATTTATTCAAGAAAACATAATCTAAATAAGAAATTATTTTGTTCAAAATTTTATCGAAAAAATAATCAAAATCTTTTATTATTGAATTAATTAATTGGTGTGAGTCTTTAATATCCAATATATTAATGAAGTCATTTCTTTCACTTTTTAGATTATCTATAAATATTATATCATAAGACTCATCCAAATTTGAAATTAATTCTTCGGTATTTATCGCATTTTTTTCATTTTTATTTTTATTTAATTTTCTTGTTAAATGAACTAAAAATATTATTTTTAAATTATTGTTATTTCTCCCTCCTTCATTCATAAGCTTGGCTTCATAATTATTTATTAAATAAGATATATTATCCATTTTATCCAAATTTTTTTCGAGGAATCTAATAATTAAAAATTCATTTTTTTCCTCATATGATTTAGCAATTACATCTTCTACTTGATTTTCAGATAATATCACTTCAACATCGATTTCATTATATTTAAAATTACTTTTTTCTGGAAAAATATTTTGAAAAATGTGATTAAAAGTATAAATCACATTTTTACTTTTTTTTATTTTTTTCAGAAATTGCTCGAAATTATTTATTTCTCTTTTTTTATAAATATCTATAATTTTATTTGCAAAATATTCATTTTTCCCTACATTAAATCCCGAATATTTAACAGAGGCTATTATATCTTGACAAAAAGTAGGCACTATTATTTTTAATATTTCACTTTCAATAAAATCTTTATCATTGGCTTTATCTTCATGCTCTTGACATATTTTATAAATTAATCCTTCTATTTCATCTTTCGTGCAATTAATTAATAAATCAGGTAAATTATACACCAATTTTTTTTCTTTATTATTAAAAGTTTTTATTTGTTCAAGTGATTTTACAATTTTTTCTGATAATTCAATTTGTTCATCATTCAACGAATCTTTAAAGCTTATTATTTGCTTCTCGAATCGATTAAGTAAAGGGGGATCTATTTTCATTTTATCTAATTTTTCTTGTGTTACTAATAAAATAACTCTTAATTGTTTATTTACTTCTGATGATGTTTTGAAATTAGCAAAAGCAATTTTGGTAAAATATTTGTCAGCAATTTTTATATAATTTTGATTGAATAATTCGTATAAAGAAGGATAAATCACTTCTAAATTTTTTAAAATGACTACATTATCTCTACTTATCAAAAATTGAATTTTATTCAAAAGATCTTCACTATATCCTCCTCCTTTTTCTGCGGCCTTTTTATCAAATTGGAATTTACTCCCTGTCATAAAAGTATAATTTTTATTTTGGGAAAATAAAACACTTTCTAAATATTTCATTATAGTAGAATTAGCCACTAACATTAAAAATCTGCTATTATAATCATTGAGATTATCCTTGATGCATTCTAAGATATTATATTTATAATAATCATCCTCGAATTTTTTATAATTGTTTTTAAACTCAGAAATAATCGAATTCAAGGAATCTTCTAATCCTCCGAAATTTCTTGCAAGTGATTTAACAGCGATATTTATTAATATTTTATCTTCATCTTCATTTAAGTCATTTAATTTCTCTTTTTCTTTTATTAATAACCTCATATTACATTTAATTAAATGGTAGAAATCCCGATTCCCATGAAAATTTTTTTCTTTTAATTTACCATCTTTTATTGAATTCTTGTAATTAAAATAAGATAATGCCAAAGCATTAATTAAAGTCTTATATTTATTTGCTAGAGTGCTATCAATTGCTTTAGCAATGGTATCAGCAGTGTTTAAAATATCTTCCTTATCTGGATCAGGCTTTGATAAAGTTAAGCATCGATTCATTTTAGAAGCGTCTATTTTCCAGTTTGATATCCCAACAAAAGCTATTTTGAATTTATTATCGTCATATTCTAATTGGGAATGTATTGCCTTAAGAGGATTATTAGGACTTCTTTCAGCCAAGCCCATTTCATCGAAAAATACCATAGCGATAAATTTTTCTTTATATAATCCATCTTTACCATTTTGAGCTTCTAGATTTACTCGATTTATTTGCTTTTCTGCGTAAATTCTAGTTTTTGTGAAAGTCTCTATAATACCTTGCGAAGTGCTTGTTTCACTGCCTTGGTATTTATACATGAATAATTGTGGATAATCTTTAAATAAATCACTTTTTGAATAAATTCCTTTCAAAGAATTATTTATTATTTGAATTGTTAAAGATTTTCCTTCTCCAGGTTTTCCTACTATTATTAAAGGAATTCTATTCACTATGCAAACAAAAGTAGTAAACAAATTTTCTTTTAAGGATCTATTCAATGCAATACCTTGATCAGTGTCTATTATAAATTGTTCTGATATATATGTCACTTCTTTATTCGGTATTTTCAAAAATTCTTTGTCTGGAAAAAAATCCGATAATTTTATTGATAATTCTTTTCTTATATCTTTTTCTGATATTCTCAAATAATAACATAAATATATAGTTATATTTAAAGCGGAAAGTAATAAATCATAATTTTGTTGATAATTTGATTTATATATTGATTTATTTTTTAAATAATCAACAAAAAATTTATAAAAGATATTAAATCTTCTTATTTCTCTCAGACTTACTGAAGCTACTCCATATTGTTCTCTCATAAATGTGTGACAAAGGCAAATGCTTTCTAAAGTTATTTTTACTAATTTTTTGCATTCATCATCTTCATGATTGGAGTAATATTTAAATATATTTTGTTGCACCATTGATTTAATATACTCTCTTTCCTCGTTATCATTTAAAGAACTGAAATTAAAAATAAAATTCATTAAAGTATGAGGCATTGGATTTACAGTATAGACAAGTAAATTTGATTTCGAAGCTTTATCCGTATAATGAGTCAAGCCACTATTTATCATTTGTTTTGTCATTTTTAAATAAGGATTGGCTGCACCTAAAAATAATAAATTATCTGGCAAAGGTTTCCCAAGCATTGTTTTCTTTGTCATAATTTCTGCCAAAAGTCCCATTGAATTACATGTGTTAAATTCATCAAAAAACACCCATATTTTTTTCTTTTTTAATTTTTTTTCTTGTTTCTTTTTATAATTGTCTCTGTTTTCTTTATCTTTTGTTTCTTCCTCATTTGTTTTTTTCCTATTTAATTTCGAATCTATCTCTTTGTGATAAGCATCATAAATTTCCATTATTTGATTCAATTCATATTTTAAATTTTCATCTAAATCTTTCAAAACTTCTTCATTCATGAATTTAATAATATCTTCATCATTAATCCCAGCATGAATATTCATTATTTTCATTTTATTTGAGACTTTATTTAAAAATATTGATAACATTTTTAATAAGGAAGTTTTCCCACAACCGGTTTCCCCCATTAATATAACTGAAAGTCCTGCATTTATTTTCTTTAAAATAATTACTGATTTAATAAAATTATCTCTTGTATAAATATAATTCCCGTTTAATTTACAAAGTTTTTCCATCCATAGTTTCCTGTCTTCATTTATACTATCAGGATTATATATATCAGGAGTTAATTCCTCTTTCATTTCTTCTTTTATTTTTCTGTTTAATTCTTTTATTTCTTCTTCTGAAAAAGGCATTTCCGGTAAATCCATAATTTTTTTAAGTTCCCTTAGGTAAAAACGATGATCGCGATTTCTATATTCTTCTAATTCATTATTAGATATACTTTTAATAGCATCATTATTTCCATGGTCATAATATTTACTTTGAACTTCTATTAAATTCAAATATTTATTGTATTCATCAGTTCCTTTTTCTTGCTTGCAAATAGTAGTAAACGAAGATTTATCATCATTAAAAAAAAATAAAGTTCCTGGTATACTATCAAAAGTTACATTATCTTTTGTTTTTTCTAAGGATTCTATTGCCTGCTTATCTTGTTCTTCTTCATTATAATTAGTTTGTTGCGATATTAATTGAGACTTAATTAAATTATCATAAGGACCTTTGGTAAAAAATACTGAAGACTCTAAAATACTTTTAATAATTTGATTTCTGCTTTTATCTAAAGACTCTAAATTCTGCTGATCATTAGGATCATCTTTATTAAATGAAGAAGGATCTAATATAAATAATTTTTTAAATTTTTTGAATTCCTTTGATAATAATTTAATATATGCAATTTTTTGATGGTAATTATATTTGTTATCTTTATTATTTATATATTCATCAATAATTTGTTCACATTCTTCTATTGGTATTTCGTTATCTGTTTCTAAATTTATATTTTCTTTTCCAAAAATACCTTCTTTATATTTTTTTAAAGTATCAGCAACTATAAATATTGGACTATGTCTAATATCATCTCCAAGAAATCGTAAAGGTGTCAAATTTTTTAAAAAAATATTTTTGAATAAGGAAAATATAGGAAATTTATCCATGTAATTATAAAACCCATTTGGTAATTCTATTTTTATATTCAATTCCCCGAAATAGAATATATGTTCATTTAAATCGAGTTTTTTTAATATCAAAATCTTTAATAAAATTTCTTTTAATAATTTCACTAAATTAGTTTCACTAAAATCTAAATGAAGCACGTAATTTTTTATTTCTTTTTGTGGTATATTTAATTCAATTAATCTTTCAATGATATTTTTTAAAGAAAAGTCTCCTCCTATAGGAAAATAAATATATCGTTTGTTTTCTTCTTTTATTCTTTTTTTAATTTCTTCGCTCTTTCCAAAGCCTGTTTGTTCTGAACTATATATTTCAATATTATTATCTTCATATTTTATCTCTTTTTTGTCATCATCTAAAATTATATTTTTTATTTCTGGTTTTATTTCTGATAAAGCTTCTTTTATTTCTGAATTTTTGAAATAAATAATTGTTAAACAAGATTTCATTTCATTTCCATATTTATTATTGAACTTATTTATTTCTTTTATTATTTTCCTTCTTTTTTGAATATCTAAATTTTCAAGGCCTAACAAGCAAAATAATACTTTATAATCTAATTTAAAACTTAAATATAAAAAAGCGCGAATTTCTTCTAAAGAAGTTTGCTCATTACAAAATAAAACTGTATTAGATAAAGGAAAATTATTTGTGAATTGTTGATATAATAATAATAATTTTTTTTCTAAATTTTGAGCAATTGGAAATGCGTTCAATCCCCTAATTTCTGAAATAATTTTATTTTTTTCAAAAATTTTTTCTAAATTTAAATCATTTAATGTAAGGCATTCTGAAATATAATTATTTATTATATTAAATATTTCAGAAAAATTCATATTTTCTGATATTTTATATTTTCCACTTTCTGGAAGTTTATTAATCATACCATTAGAAATAGTTTTTAATAAAAAAATTATTTCTTTTTGTCTATTAATGTTTTCTATAACTTCTAGAAAAAGAGGACCATAAAAGAATCTCAAAAGTGGTTTGTTATTATATGAATTAATTAACTCTTTTTCGAAATTTTTAAATAATTTTTGATATTTATTAAAAATAAATTTTGCATTTTGTTCACTTGATTCCCTGAGTTTTAGTATATTATTCTCTATTTTTAATTTGATTGAAATATTTAATGGATATCCAGAAGAAATAAGTCTTTGGATATTATTAGTTAATTTTTTTATATTTTCTACTATTATTTTAAATTCAGTTATTTGATGCTTATAATTCTCATCGTTTTTAATCGTATTTTGAACAAATAAACTCTTATTTTTTAATTCGAGGAGTTTTTCTAAATTAAATTTATTATTATCACATTCTCCATTAAAATTAAAATTATTTCCTTCTTTTATTATTGATATATTTGAATTTAACATTAACTTTTGTATTATTGATTTTGTTATTTCAGATTTGTCAGAAATAGAAAAGTCATAGAGTTCTTTAATTTCTCCGTATTTTTCTAAATAATTATTAAATTTGAGGATAAAATTATTCTCAGCATTAAATTTATTTTTAAATAAATTAAATAATTCTTTATCATTGGCAATATTAGTTTCTATAATTTCATTCACGTATTTTTTGCATCCGATAAAATCATCAAAGTCTTCTGGTTGTAAATTTCCACTTTCACTTTGTCTATCAATTAAATATTCATTCAAGTTTTTTATATCTTCATCTTTTTTCCCAACACAAAAATTTTAATTCATCTTCTTTTCCATAAAGCTTTAAAATAAATACATTGAAATCACTGTTATCTTTAATATTTATTTCATAATCTGATAATATTTTAAATCCATTCTCAACATCTTCACCTTTAATATTATCTAAATTATCTGAAGATAAAATCTCTGATGCTTTTGCTAAGTTAGAAGTATATTCTGTTTCCTGAATATCAGCAATATTTTTATTCAAAGCTTTAAATGTTGTAAGAAGCCAATAAATCCCATTTATGTATTTTTTTATTTCTTTTAAATTAGAAAAATTTATTAAATTTTGTTTAATATTATTGATTAGCACATTTTTTTCAATTAAATCATCTTTGAATTCTTCAGATATAAATTTCATTTCTGGATCAATTTCATCTTCCTTTGTTTTCAATAGATTTAATATAATATCTATTTTTTCTATTTTCAAAAAAACTTCATTTTTATAGTTAATTATTTTTTTGATAATAATTTTATATTTATCTAAAACTTCATTGAATAATTCTAATTCATCATAATTTATTTTTTCGTTTTTTAATTCATCATAAATCAGCATAAAAATTATACTATTTTTAAATCTGATATTTTTTGATTTTTCTTTTAGTATATTAAATTCATTTATTTTTTCGGTTTCTTTTTCTTCCAATATTTCCCTAATTTTTTTCTTCCTTAATGAATTAATTATTTTTTTTATATTAGAAATAATTATATTTCCTGAATTTGGTTCAAAACTTATTAAATAATTTTTTATTCTTTCCAATTCGGATAATTTGTCCTTACATTTTTTTAAATTATCACAAATTTTTTTAAATATATCATCGATATTATTTTCTCCATTAATAAAAAATAATTTTAATTTGGATAAAAATTCTTTTTCGTGTTTATCAATCAAATTCGATATTTTCAAAAATTTTATATTTAAATCTCTCATATCAAAGAATATTTTATTATTTAATTTAGATATATTTTCGAAAAACGCCGTGTTTAAAAAATCATTATCATTAATAAATTTATTTTCAATGAATAATTTATATAAATCTAATTTAGGGGAAATTTCTGAACTATAAATATCATCTTCATTATAAATGAAATATTCTGAAATTTTTTTATTATTAAAAATTTGAATTAAAAATTTTTTATTCGAAATACAATTATTTATTATATCATAAATCCCTTTAGCATCAATTTCATCTAAAATATTAATAAAATATTTTACAAATTCATCTATGACATTTTTATTATTTTTTATTTCTTCGTCATTTTTTGATAAAATAAAAATATACATTTTTTGAATTCTTTTATTATATTTAAATAACATTGAATTTTCAACCACTTCTGTGAATTTATAAATTCTAGTTTTATTCTTAATAATATTTTTTAGTATTATATACATATTTTCATATAATTGTTCTTCATTATTTATATAATAAATCCTGTTCGCGATTTTTCCAATTTTTTTCAGCAACACAGCAATAAAATCCGAATCCAGTTGATCTTTTGGGAATAACTCGAATAATATATATAGATCATCTAAAGTTTTTATTTTGTCTATAAATATTTCATAAAAAGCTTTTGCTCTATTTTTAAATTTGGAATATAATTTAAGTTTGATAAAATCTATAAATCCGGATTTATTTGCATCATAAATATCAAAATTAGTAAATATATTAGGATCTCTTTTTGGATGTTCGAGATATTCATCTGAAATATAAAAAATATCTTTTTGAATAAATTGAATAATATCATTATTTGAAAACCTTTTTTTAGAACATAAAAAAATACCAACATCGTGAATTGATTCATATAGCATAAATAAAGTTTCAAATTTAATTTCATTTCTTTTTTGAAGATGTTTAGCTTCTTCTTTTAGTTTAATTAAATTATCTAAATTACTATTTTTTTCATTTATCTCGTTTAATTTAATAATCAAATTATCTAGATTAATTATTTTTATTTCATCATTATCATTTCTGGCTTTTTCCAAGTATTTATTTAACAAAATAAATATTTCTTTTATATCACTTTTTTCATCGACATTTAAATCAAGTTCAAATTTATTTTGAAAAAAATATTTTTCACTATTTATTTTTTTGATTTTTTCTTTGATTAATTCATAATGATTAACTATATTTTCAAGAGATTCAACTAAATTTAATTCGTTAAAAATTGTTTTTAATCCATCCTCTGAAGATTCATTTTCAATTATAAAACTAAATAATTCAATTAGTTTATTTTTTTCAATTAAATCTTTTTTAATCAAATCATTTATTTTAATAATTTTTGCGTTTATCAATCTTTTAATAGATTCTATAAATAAATCATCATTATTATCCATTATATATTTGAATTGATTTCTAAAATATTTATAATATGCATATCCATATATTTTTAAAATAATATCCCTTATTTTTTCATTATTGTTTACTTCTCTTATTTCGTTACTATTTAAGGATGCTATAATATTTTTGACATTATTTGACAAAGAAGAACTATCTTTAATTTTATCCATCATTCTATTATTTATTTCAATATCATTCCATTTCAGTTCTTTTAAAAAAATGGGTATGCAGTTATATTCGGAAAAAATATTTAATGTATTTAGTAATTCTTCTAATTTAATGGAACTTTTGGATAATTTATATTTTTCTAAAAAAGGAATTAAAAATCTTTTATCTGTATTAAATAAATGTAATAATTTCTGGTATTGATATAAAAGCAAAATATCTTTATAATTAATCTGATCAACATAAAATTGTTCACTGTTTAATTTTATATATCCTAATAAATTTGTATTTTTAACTTCTATTATTTCCGAAAAATAATTATAATAAGAATAATTGTCATAGTAAAGAATTAGCTAAAATTTCGATTTTTTTGGAATTTTTAATTTAAAATAATAAATATAGTAATTGCGATAATATTGGGTATTATTGAATACTTTCTTATATTCAAAATTGCAAAATTTCTTCTGATTTGATTGTTCAATTTTATTTATTTGAATTGAAATATCCCCATATTGATAATCATATTTTATTGAAGTGAAAAAAAATACTTCAATAATATTATCAATTTCTCCATTTCTTATAAGACCTTTATCTTCAATTTTTTTTTCTTCGTTAATTTTATTTCTTGAATTGTTTGATATTATTGCATCTGTTTTTATATCATTTTGACCACCATTTCTATTATTGATTTATTTTGGGATTATTTTTTCTACTTTTATTTTATTTTTTCCATTAATAATTTCTAAATCATTAGTTTTTCCATTTTTTTCATCTTTTGGTTGAATTTTTGAAAAAATAATAACAATATAAATAATATTCGTAATCATTAATTGACATATTCCTATATGAGTAAATTCTTTATTACTTAAAATTTCCCTTCCCTTTTTATTTTTATCGGATTCATTTATAATTATTTTTGGTATTACTTCTTCATCATTATTAACATTCTCTAAAGATATTAAAGCTGAATCTTTCATTTTAAAATTGCCACTAAATCTTTTATTTAATTCTTCTCCTATCTGAATTTTATTATATTCTTCCTCTTCAGATAATTTTTTTACTTCTTTTTTTGCTATTTCATTTAATTCTTGAGCTAAAGTTAATTTAGGCATTTTTTGCAGTTTTAATAAGAAAGATTCATATTCTTGCCTATATTTCTTTTTAATCATTTTCTGACATTTTCTTGAATTAAAATCCATAGGATTTTCCCTAAATTTTATTAATTGTTCATATATATCATTTTCTTCCTTTGATAAAAAATTCACTGACTCTTCCTTTATTTTATCCTCTATTTTGTTTTCCTTCGAAAATATTAATACATAAGAAATTTCTTCAGTTTCTTCGCTCTCCTCAAAAATAAAGTAACCTATGCCTATATGTGTATAATCAGATTTAGACAAAATTTTTCTTCCTTTTTTTTCTTCATCTGTGGTACTCATGATTATTTTAGGTACTAAATCCTCTATTTCATTTAAATCATCTATTGCTATTAAAGCAGATTCTTCTTGGGAAAATTCTTGACTTAATTGAGGCTGAAATTCCTCTCCAATTTGATATTTATTGTAATCAGGATCTTCAAAAAATTTCTTGGCCTCTTTTTTTGCAATATTTGACAGCTCTTTATCTAACTTTAAATCTGAGCTTTGGTTTAAAGAATTCAGAAAAGTCCTATAATCTTTTAAACTTTTATGAAAAATTTTATCTGATTTTCTGAGGAAAGTATTTGGGTCTTTTCTGAATATGTTTATTTGCGATAATATTTTTTGTTCTAATTCTGTCATTTTATTTTAATTATTATCCATAAATTAATTAACTATTTATACTAATTTTGTTTATTAACTATTTTTTAAATAATTTTTTTAATAAAAACTACTTTTGAAATAAATTAATTTTAAATATGGGGATTGGGGATTGGGGATTGGGGATTGGGGATTGGGGATT
>NBJL03000190.1:26971-37269 GCA_002087855.3 Entodinium caudatum | reverse complement strand
ATAAAATTGATGTTATTAATACTCTATATTTTTCATTGAACCATGTGGCAGATAATTTCGCAGGAGACAAATTTTATTATTTAAATTTTCTTTTTAATTTAAATTTAAAGTATATTGATTTATTAAATAAACAATAACAAATAAAGCAATATGTCTGAATATGAACAGCACCAAAAAATAAAATATGGAGATATAATATACATAGAATTTAATTCTAAAGATCACATGCGTAATATATTAAAAGCAAATGGATTTAATATGGTTGGAAAAAACTATATCGAAATAGAGCAGCTAAATATAACAGGAAATAACATATTTCTAAAAGACTTTATTAATAAATTATTTATCATATTCCCTAAAATGAAAGAAGACTTTATTAAAAACAAAACGATTTTAGAAGAAAAACTTGCCTTAGTTAAAGATAAAATAAATCATAGCTCATTCATTGATAACAGCCTTGAATTGAAAGATAATATAACAAAATTAATTTCAACATATCAAGAAATAAAGCAAGAAGTATACAATGAAAAAGATCTTTTTTTGAACGATATAGGCCAACCAATATGTTTCAAAAAGGATTTCATTCTTATTCATTTCGAGTCCCAAAACTTCGTGACGTTTAATTCAAAAATCTCAAAATTAATTTTGACTGAACATTATTCTGATGAATGCATTTTTTTATTTTCGCCTTGGAGTTCTTTAGATAATAATGTTAGATATGTTTTTAGCAATCAGAATTTATATATTTGTAAGAAAGAAAAAAATTTGTGGAGTAACAATCATTTTTTAACAGTCAAAGAAAATACTGGTAGAAGTGCTAATGAATCTATGTTAAATAATATAAATAATAATGTAACAAATATTGCTGCTAATAATATAACAAATATTAATGTAAATGATAGTTCTAAATTTGATATGGAAAAAATTAATGAACTACGAAGGTTACAGAAATCCAGTTTAAAATCAAAACCTTTTATTGAATCAAGAAATAAGGAAGATCAAAGTAGAATTGATAATAATTTCATAAATACTAATAATATAAATAATAATATTAACAATAATTTTGATACACCTGGCGAAAATAGATATATCAAGAATTATGTATTAGGTTTTACTGAAAGCCAAAGTAACAGTTTTCCTTTTAAAATAAAAATTTGCTCAAATTATATAGACCCTTCATCTGGTATGTTATCATTTTCTTCCCCAGTTTGGCTTGTTTGTCAAAGTATCGAAAAGCATTTAACTATAAGGCCTAATTTCGCAAATGATATTTTCAATTCAAGGAAAAAAGAAAACTTTAATATGGGATTCAATATAGATAAAGAAACCGAAGATGAAAGAAAATACGAAGCAAGTGTAACAAATAAAAAAAGAACCGAGTCATTTAAAGTGAGAAGTAAATATTCAACAAGATATGCTAGAAATAGAGAAAAAAATAGAATGAAAAGACAAAATAATTATATAATCACATTTGATTCAATAGATAAAAATAATTCATTAAATAATATATATGGCTTATTCTATGTAGAACAATGTGAAGCTAGTAATGATATAAGGGATATAGATGATGACAACATAAAAAAGAAAATTCAAATGAAGGCTGATTTAAAATTATCCTCCTATGTTCAATATCATAAAATACTAAGATTTTTACATGCGACCACACATAAATATTTAGGCTTTAAAGAAAGTGATTCCAAATCAAAAGATAATGAAAACACAAAAAATATCGAAATTAAAAAAATAGAAGTTTATGATTTCAATAACGAGAAAACATCAGGTTCTTTAATATTATTAGACGAACCTGATGAAAATTGTAATTGGATGTTTATGGAAAGTTATAAAATATTAAACGAAAATTCATATTATGATGCTAAAAGTTCCGGAGTTGAATTCAAACTAAAGGATATACCTATGGAAAAGAAAGGTAAAAATTTATCAAGCAAGGAAGATAAAAACAAAAAAAATAGCAAAAAAAATTCAGGTGATAAAGATGAAAAAGAAGAAAATATTTATAAAATTAAAAACAAAGAAATTTTGAGAATATTCCACGTAAAAAGCCAAAAGTTTTTATGTTTTGACCAAATAAATAATAAACTCAAAAAAACCCCGAAAAATATCAAAACCGCAACTAATAAATATAGTAACAACGAAGAAGATCAAGAAGAAAAAAGTATCATAGTGCAAAATTTATCTTTGAGTAAAACTCCGTATGATTGCGATTTAATCCGTTTAGTGCCATCAAACTCAGATCAATCCTGGGAAATAAGATTAGTATTATATTTTAGTGATATATTATCGAACACAATTCAATTAGTTGTAAATGAATTTGAACAAATGTTTAAAACAAATGCTTTAGCTTTCAGGCGTGCTTCTAAAGATATGGGAAATAATAGTAATCTAGAAAATAATAATATTTCCATGAATATTAATAACATGAATAGAAGTGGCATTCCTGCTAAAGATAGACCAGAAGATAGATTAAAATTTTTAAAAGATAATCTTTTCTTACTTCGTCGATGCTTTAAAAATTTGAGGGATTATTGTCTAAATAATTTCACAAGAAAATTTGATATATCAATGTCAGCAGGAAAACCTATATTTTATCGACAGCAATTTCTTTATGATCAACGCTTTTTAGAAAAAACTTTTTATTTTTTGGAAAAAGCCAAAGAAATTTTAACTAAATTTAATGAACCTTTAAAAATCCCTCAACAAAAAAATGTAAATGAAGATATGAATATGAATATTAATAACCAAAAAGATAATAGAAAAATGAAATTATCTACTCGAAGTCCAAAAAAAAATTTAAACACGAAAGATAATAATTTATTATTAGATATATGGAAATATTTAAATGAGTCTATCAAATTTAGTTTTCAATTTATTTCCGCAATGTGTAAAGACCATCCAGACAATAAAAGAAGAGTCTATAAAGAAAATAATGAAAAAAATTTATTTATTCATTTCTTACTTGATTATGAAGATGCGTCAAAATGCCTTTTGGATATTATAAAAGATAATGAAAAGGTCATGAATTCTTTATCGAAAGGGAATAATAATTTAGTTAAAAATAATAAAAATAATTTGGAAGAAGATAGTGATAATGATAATGTTATTGGAAAAGTTCTGAATTATTTAAATGATAGTGATAAATACGACACAAAAAATTTATCAACATTGTCTAAATTTTTAAAAATAGGAGATGTCGGGATTACATCCAATCAACAGTATATTTTCGAAGAAATATTTATTAATGGAAAAGATAGGTTTTTATTAAAAATCAAGCCTTTATATGACGATATTCAATTTTTAGTCGTTTTTAAAAATGATAACGATACTTATGTTCAAAAATCCCTAATTGAATTTTCTGATAGTCAAATTCCATATGAGCAAAAAATAATAAAATATTTAGCAGTTCAATTAAATTTATTCGCGGATTTGTGCTATGGTAGAAATTATGTTTGTATTGAAAAAATAAGAGAATTATTCCCTTTGGATCATTTAATATACCATATAAGTAGAATGGAAATTAACCAAGAAATATTAGAAGGATTGATTAATATATTAAATTTCACTTATATAGATATAGAACCTCATATAATAACTATTTATCCCTCGTTAATAAAAGTAATAAATAGTAATTTCCAAGTTGAGCGAGTGAATAAAGGAAAAGTTAGGAGTTATATTCCTTTAGATAAATTAAATTTAATTCTATGTTTATCATTATTTATTCTTAATAACATCAAATATGGAAAAATTATTGTAAATTCTGCCAATATAAACATGATATTGAATATAATTAAATTACGTCTTTATGAAAACGTTATATATACTCCTATGGATATAAGTGAAGTAGAAAATGAGGATTTGAACAGAAAATTACATAATTTAAAAGACGAAGTTAAATATAATGTTATCCATGGAGAGGAAATTTTAATGAATAAATCGAGTTACAATCCTAAAAAAAATGAGGAAGAAAAAGGTGATAAAAATAAGGAAGAAAATGATGAGGAAGAAATCGAAGATGAAAAAGAGGAAAATATTCAGGAACAAAATAATATGAATAATAATGTTAAAAATGAAAAAAATAAAAAAATCATATCAAATAAAAATTTAAATTCTTTCTATTATAAATTTGGTTATAAATATATAGAATTTAATTTTGATAATCCAACTGGTGAAGAATATTTATTATTCGTCTTGGATAGAATAAATGATTTCTTTTTGAATAGTTTAATTATAAATAATATTGATTATAATACTGAAAATAAAAATATCGTCACTCAAAATTTTAAAAATACGACTAATACCGATGTATTGACACAATCAAATATAAATTATTTAATGGAAAAATTAAAAGATTTAAAAGAAATTTTCTCGAAAGATAAAGATAATAAAAATAATGAATATAAATCTATTCTAAAGCAAATTGAAAAAGTTATTAACTATATTTTAGATATAAAAAAAGAAGATATGAGTATATATTTACTTGAAAATTTTTTACAAGAAAATAATAAAATACTTCAATCCTTATTGATTCAAAAAGGAAAGGATATAAATTCATTAAATAAAGAACTTTTAAATAAATTAAAGCAATATTTTTTTGAATCAGACCACATAAATAAAGTATTATTAGATGATGAATATTATTATTACCAGCTTTTCAACCATGTAAAAGGTTCCTACAATATCCCGAAAATATTTTCAGTATTAAATAAAAACAACGGTGTCCAAAATATTTTATTAGGTGCCAATAATAACGAAAAAGTCAACGAGAATTTATTAGATAATTCTCTTTTTTCAGAGGATCAAACCAACCAAAAAAATTTTGTTGATTTCAGCGAGATGGAAAATATTAACAATGATAAAAATAAAGTAAATAAAGAATTAATAAAATTTAAGGACGAGGATTTCTTTTATTATAGAATTAATAGACCATACAGTGAGATTAATTTAGATATCTTTTATATGAACGCAGTAATATTTAAGGATTTGCAAGATTTAATTATACGAATATTAGAAATGAATATTAATGATAAATTAACCAAAGTTTTAATAAGAATGTTCACGAGGTTAATGTCCCAAAGGAAAGAAATCTTTGATTGTTTGAAAAATGTACTACTTTTATACAAGAAAGAAGACTTGGATAAATATTACCAATGTAATTTATCCATTATCGAATTAGGTCTTCTTGGAGAAAAAACTGAAAAATGGATGACAAGGGATAGAGTATTAGATAATATTAAAGGATATCGGGATTTGGAGGAAGTCAATGTAAATGAGATTAATCCGGAACAAAAAGATTTTTTCGCGGTTTATTTAACTTTGTATAAATTTATTTATATGTTAAAAGATAAATATACAGATGATTATTTAAGTACTAAAGAAGTTAAATTAATCCAAACAATATTTCATTCACTAAATATTGAAAACATTTTATCTTCACTTTTAAGAGAAATTACACAGGAATTCCCTGATGATAGCACTGAAAAAATTGTTATGAAGCATGATAATAATTATTATACTAATAATATGAATCAAATTTCAGTAAATCCTAATTCTATTAATAATGAGGTTATTAAGGAGGAATCATCAAAGGTAAAAAATAAAGATAAAGAAAACGAAAAAGATTTTAGAATAAAAGCTAAATTAATGAACTACAAATCTTCTTTAGAAAAATTAATTAAGGAAATTTTTTGTTTGTTTGAGGCCTTAGTTCACAAATCGACCCCAAATGAAAGCATTATTGAAGTTATTGATTTTACTATTGATTATAAATATTTCAGAGATTTAGGATTGAATAAATTAATTACTGAATTGTCCTATAATGAAGAATATTTGAAGATGAAAACTCCTTTTTTAATAGATATATTAAAAGAGCAATTAAAACTATCAAATTTCACATATATTAAAGGAAAATTTTTTGAAATAAAAAATATTATAGAATATAAAGATCAAAGAGAGTATAAAAATATTTTGAAAAAAACAATATTATCTTTAAAATTAATGAAAAACTTAGTTACAAGATTATCAGAAACAAATTATTTAGATATTTTAAGGAGGAAATTCGTTGAAATATTGGAAGAGTTTGAAATTCTTAAAAATAATGTTGAAGAAAAACATAAATTGGAAAATATACCTGATAAAAAGAAAAATATTATATACTTATATACTTTGCAATTCTCTTACTACTTTTTAACTATCATTTATAGATTATCAAAAAAAAATCAGAGATTAAAGGAACATATCAAGAATTTAATAAACCTAAAAACAATCAAAAAATTATTTGTAAGAATTCCTTTACCTTATACAATTGAGCTAATCGAAGATCTAAAAGCAGAAAAATTAGAAAAATCAACAAAATTAATACCAAAATTAAAATACTACTACAAATTAAAAGGTGTTGCCATAGAATTATATTATTATCTTGGTCATCACTTTTTATTCCAAATGAATAATATCTCAAAAAATATAAGAGAAATGTATGAAATCTTAGAAGAAGATATTAGTTTTTTATCAGGCTTCCAACTTACAAAAAATAGTCCACAAATCCAAGTATTGAAAACGAAAGACACAGGACTATTCACAAATATCGCAGAAGATGTTCTTTTTAAAAATAAAAGCATCAATATAAGTGATGATGAAACTATAAAAGATGGATACGAATTAATCGCAGCTTCTTTCCGTAAATCAGTTTATAAATATTTCTTAAACAGTCTTTTCCCTGTTATATACAATTTAAAAAATAAATTCACAACAACTTCCGAATATCTAAAATATAAAGGGCAATTTTTCGAAAGCGAACAAATCTGGAGAAGATTTCTGGTATATACTTTATATACAGAAAAAGATATGGATATTTTTAAAAAAGTTTTTAAAACCATGAGACAAAAAGCCGATAAATTAAGCAAATTTTTTGCTAAATTTGTAGTTCCAGAGCAACAAAAGTTATCAAAAAGTGAAACAAATTTGAATTTTTATATAAAAAAATATAATCAATACTTATTAATTAATGAAGG
The DNA here is from genome assembly GCA_002087855.3 of Entodinium caudatum. NCBI lineage: Eukaryota > Ciliophora > Litostomatea > Entodiniomorphida > Ophryoscolecidae > Entodinium > Entodinium caudatum. The sequence continues at coordinate 30,247 of NBJL03000190.1, read as the reverse complement.
GAATATTTTAGTAAATGATTCAGATACGAATGAAATTTTATTTAATTTAATAATGGAATTTACTTCATATTTATTAAATGATATTGAAAATAATCAAGTAATAACAGAAACTATAAATAAAGAATCGATGGTCTTAGCAAAGCACTTAAAATCAAAAATAAATTTCCATGCGATATTAAAACGTTCTTCAAAAGAAAATGAAGTTAATATGGAAGACCTGGTGGAAAGTAATCAATCCCAAGAAAAAGAAATGCATTTAGCTAATGTGTTTTTAAAATTTATTCAAGAAAATTACAAAAAAATTAAGTATACTGAACAAATAAATTCATTAATTGTGCTAATGGGAAACATTATAGAAGTACAGCCTGAGATTTTACCAGAAGATATAAGTGGAATGGAATATGATTTTTTCTATAAAGATAAATTAAATGAATTAAAAGAGATTTTTTCAGAACATATTCAAAAATTATTTTTGAATAATGGTTCTATTGAAATATTTTTAAAAATAGCATGTGAAGGTAACAAAATTTTAGACGATAATACTTTTCCAATAATTATTCATTTTTTTAATAATTTATTAGATAGAGGCAATACTGATGTTCAAAAGAAGTTTATTCAATTATTCCAAACTTTACAAAATAGTGATAATTTTTTCCATCATATAAGAGACTTTATTAACAAAGATATTTTTGAAAATTTAAAAAATAAGGCAAATATAATGGAGCCTAAAATAGATATGGAGAATTTAAATATGATTAAAGATATATTTAGATACCTGCAATTATTAGCAGAAAACCATAATACCGTTTTACAAAATTTCTTAAGAGAACAAACCACTAATAGATTATCTTATAATTTCGTGAATATTTTAGTCGAATATTTATCAATGTTATTAGGTAAATTATCTAACATTTTTGAAAATGGGCAAGAATTCTCAGAGTATTTTATTAATTTATATTATGAACGTTTCTTATCTTGTTTGGATACTATTATCGAATTTTTGCAAGGTCCTTGTCTTAAAAACCAGGAATATTTAATAAGTACAAAAATTATAGAATCATTTGATAAAATCCTTGGAGAAATAATTATTTACCCTGGTTTGAATAAAACTCAAAACGAGGAAAAAAATGAATTTGGTGGTAATAAAAGAGAAACTACAACGGTAGATTTAGGAACAACTTTTGGTAAAGAAAAATTTAAGTCTCTTGGGTTAACTGCTCTTATTAATGGAGAAGAAACTGATAATATTAATAAGAAAAATATTCCTCATAAAAGACAGATTGATCCAGAAGAAAATAAGCTTTTTTCTAAATTAACTGATTATCAAAAATCGCTATTTATATTTAAAATAAGTTTGGTATATTTATCAATTATCGAAGGAAGAAAAACAAAAGATGATGTTATAAAAAAAATTCTTCGAGATTTTAATTATGAATTAATTTTTTCAAAAAGTTTAGAAATATTTATGAAATTAGAAAAAGAGTGTGAATTTTTTTTATATATAGATGAAAATTGTAGCCAATATTCAGAAGAAGATTTACAAAAAAAAATAGTATCAGAAGCAGGATTTAATCTATACTTTTTAATCCAAAATTTGCTTTCTTTTGAAAAAGAAGACACAGAATTCCAAAAATATGCTTCATTTATGAAGAAAGATAATCGTTTAAGCAAAGAACAAATTGAATCATATAATAATTATATATTATTGAAAAGAGCAATGGATTATTATACCAATAATTCTGTAAGTATAGAAATATTGAAAGACGATATCGTATTTAAAGTTTATTGCCCAAAATTATCCTTTTTCGATGGATTTGATGAAAACAACAAAAAAAATTTTGAAGACAATGCTAAAAGAACTTCTTTGCAAACTAAATTAATGAGTTTAATGAATGAAAAGGATAAAATATATCATAAAATAAAGCAGCTGGATTCTTTGCAAAAAAAGTTCAAAAATATTTTCCTATTTAAGATCTTATTTGATTATCCAAATGAAGTTCAAAATGTTGGATTTGGTTTAATTATTATAATGAATATATTAATTTTTTTTGGATACAATACTGAAAAAGATGATGACAGAGTTGATATTATTTATCATGTTGAATTGTTCGGAATTAATCCTTACACTTCTAATTTAATCTTATCAATTTTGGGAATAATTATTGCATTCTTTAGTTTTATTAAATTGTTTGAATTCTTAACAAGAGAAGCTATTTTGATTTTTAAAACTTTATATACTGATCAATTAAAAGAAATTTATGAAGAACGATTAATCCAAATGAGTAATATAGAAATACATCGAATGAATTATTTTTTTAATACAAAAAGTTATAAAAAAGTTTTGATATATATTCGTCTAATACTTGATATAAAAGTAATTTATGCATTATTATATTTTGTATTTGCCATATTGGGAATAGCAGAACATAAATTCTTCTTTGCTTTCCATCTCATAGAATTTATTATAAGTCAGCCAATTTTACAATATGTTTTCAGAGCTATAATAGATCCAATAGCTCAATTGGCTTATACATTCATCTTTTTCTTTATTTTGATATATTTTTATTCTTTAATAATCTTTTATTATTTCCAAGAAATAATGCCAGAAAATTCTTGTGATAGCCCCCTTATATGCATGGTTTTCATTTACTCAAATACTTTTACTTCAGGTGGAAATCTTGGTAATTTCATAGACGAAGGTGGAAATGGAGAAAATGAAAATGTAAACGGTGATATGGTAAGGTATGCTTTAGATATTAGTTATACAATCATCATGGTAGGCCTCACATGGCAAATGGTCTCTGGGTTAATAGTTGATACTTTTGAAAGTTTAAGAAGTACTAGGGAAGATAAAGAAGATGATATGAAAAGTATTTGTTTCATATGCGGATTAGATAAAGAAAAAATAGAGAAATATTATCCAGGTAAAGAAGGATTTGAAAAGCATTTACAAGATCATAGTGTAGCTAATTATTTTTTCTATACGTTTTATTTGGAAGATAAAGAATCTAGTGAATATTCAGGATTGGAATCTTATATTAAAGAGCAAATTGATAATGAATCTATTTCTTGGTTCCCTAATGGAAGATCACTTAAAATTGAAGAATGGGAAAGTAAACATAAAATTACACATGATACTTAAATATTTAATTAATTTTGATTTTTAATTAAATTAATTTATATTTTATTTTTTAATCACTAATTAAAATAATTTTATTCTTTAACTTGGGGATTGGGGATTGGGGATTGGGGATTGGGGATTGGGGATTGGGGATT
>NBJL03000171.1:35412-46613 GCA_002087855.3 Entodinium caudatum | reverse complement strand
TAATATCGAAATAAATTCATCGAATTTAACATAATCATAAATCTGATCATTTCCAATAATTTTTGAATCTTGGTTATTTTATATCATCTTTTCAAAACTTTTATTATTAAAAGAAAAATCAATTGGTTGCTCTGGCTTGTTATTCGCTTCACATCTGAAGATATTTGACAATTAGTTCTAGATGTAAAAAATTGTTTATGCCTCGCTAATATTTTTGGAAAATTTTTTGATTGAATTTTTATCATAGCAAACTGAATATATCTTAAATTTCTGTTATGAAATAACAGATTTTTGGATTGTGCTGAAATTTAATTTTTTTCTTTTGAAAAACTTTATTGATAAAATTATATAATTTATTCAATACATAAATAATTTATTTTCATATCTGTTGTCGAAAAGGCAACCGGGAGCCCACCTCCCCTCGCGGGGTGGTGGCCGCGGCTGGCATGGCCTGGCGATGGCGCTACTTGGGCGCGGGCGAGGGAAGGCTAGGCTAATGCACCTGGGCCGACTGCCCTGTAGCTCGCCCCGCCATATTCTCTTTTTATTAATCTAATTGCTGATGAGTGGAAAGAGAATCTCCATCAGTTGAATGACGTCAAGCAGAGCCTGCAGAACGTATCTTATGAGCGGAAAGACCCGCTGTTGATTTACAAGCTGGAGCCGTTCAATATCTTCTACTATTTGAACATGTATGTATGAATTAATATTTACTAAAGTATTGAATCATTGTTTAATCTGTAAAAACTTTTGTTCATTTATTTAGATTTCCCAAGGTAATTTAATATTTTTTGATAAACTAAACTAGAGATAAATATTTTGGCCTTTAATCATAAAATTCTTTTTATTTTATCGATTTTTTATTTATAGCATTTGCTAAATAATTTATTTTTGTTTTATTTTAACAATTAAACTTAAGAAATTAAGAAATAGATTTATTATAATGCCTTAAACATTTTTAGCATTATTATTTCCTATTGTTTCATTTTATTTATATAATCATGCATTATTATTAAAAGGACACAAATTTTTTTTATTTGTTATTTTTTTAAAATCTTGAAAATTTTCTTTATTACTTTATAATTTTGTTTTTATCTTATCGAAAAAACTTGCCATTAATTAATTGCAATTAATTTATTATTTATCCTTTTTCATTTTAGAGCAATTCAATTCAATTCATTCAAATTACTATAATAATTAAATAAAATATTTTCTTTTCTTTTATAAGCATGATATTATCTAATTTTCACAAATTTATAATCTTCAATTGCATTTATGGAAATAAAATTGCATAATTTAAAAGATTTAAATGAATAGTGTTATTTATCCAAAATTTTAATCTTACTCATAGAAATGAATTTTAGCTTCAAAATTTTATTATCCTTTTTCTTATTTAAAATTATATATTGATGATTACTCGACTAACAACTGAAATAAATTAATCAGATTATTCAAATAAATTAATTCTTTTCAGAAGCATTTCCCCATTCTCAAAGATTGAGTCTTACTTTTTTTTCAACGGTATTATTTTAAAATCACTTATTAGAATAATATCTTTTAGAATCGAATTAAATAATATATTTCAATAAATTTCAGAACGGAAATAATTTAACAAAGCAAATAGTTCACATAAAATTGTTATATTTATTTCTTTATCTCTTTTTTTAAATGTCGAATAAATTAAAAAATATTTATCATATATATGTGAGATTTGATTTTTCATAAAATTGTTGTATTTGTTATTGATAAAAATAATTATTAAAATCTTATATTTTTAAAATATTAGATTTTGATTTGGGGATTGCATTTTTGAGATTGGAACTAATTCCATGATATTAAACTTCAATCCCCAAAATATTTTCACCATAAAAATAATAAAAAATATTTATGAAAAAATTAATTTTAATTTAATATAAACTTTCAAAAAAATGAAAAAGAATCGAATAAAATTAAACAATATCAAAATTATTTATGTGATATTACTTTTGATGAATATTCTTTGCTCTATCAATGGCAAAAATGAATCAAAAAGCGATAATTTAAATTCTGAAAAGAATTTTGTGAACAAGAGAAAAAGAAAATTAGAAAGTGAAAATTTTATTAAAGTTAAATATGGTGAAGAAGCTGATTATTCTGGTGGTTTTTATAATACTTATAGAAAAGGCATTGATTATATTAAATATAAAAATGAAATATATTATACCTCTAGTAGACTCGTAATATTTGCCAACACAGAAATAGAAATTTATTTTAAATCAAATGGTGAAGATTTGAGTAATTTTTTTTATAGTTCATTTGATCAAAATGTTATGAAGATAATATCAGCAGATTTATCTAATTTGAATACTTCATCAATAACTGGTATGGAATATATGTTTTATGGATGTTTGAAATTACAAACATTAACTTTATCAAATAAATTTGTGACTTCTAAAGTTGAGAATATGGGATATATGTTTTATAAATGTAGTGCATTACAATCACTAGATTTATCCAATTTTGATACTTCATCATGAATTAATATGGAGTTCATGTTTTATGAATGTAATGCATTACAAACATTAACTTTATCAAGTAAATTTGATACTTCAAAAGTAAATAAAATGAATTGTATGTTTTATAGATGCATTTTATTACAATCTTTAGATTTATCAAGTTTTGTTACTTCCTTAGTGACATATATGGAATATATGTTTTGTGAATGTACTACATTACAATCTATAGATTTATCTAATTTTAATACTACTTTAGTGAAGAATATGAAGAATATGTTTGACTCTTGTCAAGTATTAAAATCATTAGACTTATCAAGTTTTGATACTTCTTTAGTGACAAATATGGAAAATATGTTTTATAAATGTAGTCAATTACAAAAATTAAATATATCAAATTTCAATACTTCAAAAGTTGAGACAATGAAAAATATGTTTTATGGATGTACTCAATTACAATCATTGGATTTATCTAATTTTAATACTCCATTATTACAAAAATCGGAAAGTATGTTTGAAGGATGTACTCTATTAGAATCAATTAGATTATCTAATTTTAAATCTTCTTTAATAAATTCAATAAATTATATGTTTAAAGGATGTAGTAATCTGAAATTCCTAGATATATCTAATTGTGATGATGCATCAACAACTATTACTACATTGTTTAATAATAATATTAATAATTTAGAATATATCAATATATATAATGCTATTTCATCTGGAAATTTAGCTACAGCTCTTACAAATGAATTAAATAATAAAGATAATTTAATAGTTTGTCAAAAAAATGAAATTATTATTAATAATAATGCTATATATGCTTGTTGTAATTATAATAATGATAACTCAAAATGTGAATTTCCAAATTATATGATAGTTAAATATAAAGCCCAAGCTGAATATAATAATGGATTTCAAATAAATACTAGAACAGGTATAAATTTTATATCATATAATGATATAAATTATAGAAATAACCAGGCAATAACAATAAGTGCCAACACAGAAATAAAAATATATTTTCTCTCTGATACTACAAGTTTAGAAAGCTTTTTTGATTCTTCAAAAGATCCAAATGTTGAAAAGATAATATCAGTAGATTTATCTAATTTTAATTCTTCTTTAATAACAAACTTAAATAATATGTTTAAAGTACTTCAATTACAAATATTAATTTTTCTAATTTCATTACATCAAAAGTAGTAAATATGAATTATATGTTTTATGGATGTAGTGCATTACAATCACTAGATTTATCTAATTTTGATACTTCATCAGTAATTAATATGGAATATTTATTTTATGAATGTACTACATTACAAACATTAACTTTATCAAATAAATTTGTTACATCTAAAGTTGAGAATATGAGATATATGTTTTATAAATGCAATGTATTAAAATCAATTAATTTATTTTATTTTTATACTTCATCAGTAATTAATATGGAATATATGTTTTATGAATGTACTACATTACAAACATTAACTTTATCTAATTTTAATACCAAATTAGTGAATAATATGCAATATATGTTTTATGGATGCAATAAACTACAAACATTAACATTATCTAATAATTTTGTTACTACAGAAGTTGAAAATATGAGTCATATGTTTTACGATTGTAGAATTTTAAACTCATTAAAATTATCAAAATTTGATACTTCAAAAGTAGAGAATATGGAATATATGTTTTATGGATGTAGTACATTACAATCATTAGATTTATCTAATTTTAATACTCCATTATTACAAAAATCGGAAAGTATGTTTGAAGGATGTACTCAATTAGAATCAATTAGATTATCTAATTTTAAATCTTCTTTAATAAATTCAATAAATTATATGTTTAAAGGATGTAGTAATCTGAAATTCCTAGATATATCTAATTGTGATGATGCATCAACAACTATTACTACATTGTTTAATAATAATATTAATAATTTAGAATATATCAATATATATAATGCTATTTCATCTGGAAATTTAGCTACAGCTCTTACAAATGAATTAAATAATAAAGATAATTTAATAGTTTGTCAAAAAAATGAAATTATCACTAACAATAATGCTATATATGCTTGTTGTAATTATAATAATGATAATTCAAAATGTGAATTTCCAAATTATATGATAGTTAAATATAAAGCACAAGCTGAATATAATAATGGATTTCAAATAAATACTAGAACAGGTATAAATTTTGTATCATATAATGATATAAATTATAGAAATAACCAGGCAATAACAATAAGTGCCAACACAGAAATAAAAATATATTTTCTCTCTGATACTACAAGTTTAGAAAGCTTTTTTGATTCTTCAAAAGATCCAAATGTTGAAAAGATAATATCAGTAGATTTATCTAATTTTAATTCTTCTTTAATAACAAACTTAAATAATATGTTTAAAGGATGTACTTCAATTACAGATATTAATTTTTCTAATTTCATTACATCAAAAGTAGTAAATATGAATTATATGTTTTATGGATGTAGTGCATTACAATCACTAGATTTATCCAATTTTGATACTTCATCAGTAATTAATATGGAATATATGTTTCATGGCTGTACTTCATTACAAACATTAACTTTATCAAATAAATTTGTGACTTCTAAAGTTGAGAATATGAGATATATGTTTTATAAATGTAATGTATTACAATCACTAGATTTATCTAATTTTGATGTTTCATCAGTAATTAATATGGAATATATGTTTTATGAATGTACTACATTACCAACATTAGCTTTATCAAATAAATTTGTCACTTCAAAAGTAGTAAATATGAATTATATGTTTTATAAATGTAATGTATTACAATCAATTGATTTATCTTATTTTGATACTTCATCTGTAATTAATATGGAATATATGTTTTATGAATGTACTACATTATCAACATTAACATTATCTAATTTTAATACTCAGTTAGTGAATAATATGCAATATATGTTTTATGGATGTAATAAACTACAAACATTAACATTATCTAATAGTTTTGTTACTGCAGAAGTTGAAAATATGAGTCATATGTTTTACGATTGTGGAATTTTAGAATCATTAGAATTATCAAAATTTGATACTTCAAAAGTAAAGGATATGGAATATATGTTTTATGGATGTGGTACATTACAATCATTAGATTTATCTAATTTTAATACTCCATTATTACAAACATCGGAAAGTATGTTTGAAGGATGTGCTCAATTAGAATCAATTAGATTATCTAATTTTAAATCTTCTTTAATAAATTCAATGAATAATATGTTTAAAGGATGTAGTAATCTGAAATTCCTTGATATATCTAATTGTGATGATATATTAGTAACTATTTCTACATTGTTTAATGATAATATTAATAATTTAGAATATATCAATATATATAATGCTATTTCATCTGGAAATTTAGCTACAGCTCTTACAAATGAATTAAATAATAAAGATAATTTAATAGTTTGTCAAAAAAATGAAATTATCACTAACAATAATGCTATATATGCTTGTTGTAATTATAATAATGATAATTCAAAATGTGAATTTTCAAATTATATGATAGTTAAATATAAAGCACAAGCTGAATATAATAATGGATTTCAAATAAATACTAGAACAGGTATAAATTTTGTATCATATAATGATATAAATTATAGAAATAACCAGGCAATAACAATAAGTGCGAACACAGAAATAAAAATATATTTTCTCTCTGATACTACAAGTTTAGAAAGCCTTTTTGATTCTTCAAAAGATCAAAATGTTGAAAAGATAATATCAGTAGATCTATCTAATTTTAATTCTTCTTTAATAACAAACTTAAATAATATGTTTAAAGGATGTACTTCGATTACAAGTATTACTTTTTCAAATTTCATTACATCAAATGTAGTAAATATGAATCACATATTTTATGGATGTAATGCATTACAATCACTAGATTTATCTAATTTTGATACTTCATCAGCAATTAATATGGAATATATGTTTTATGAATGTACTTCATTACAAATATTAACTTTATCAAATAAATTTGTTACTTCTAAAGTTGAAAAAATGAGATATATGTTTTATAGATGCAGTGCTTTACAATCTATTGAATTATCTAATTTTGATACTTCATCACTAGTTAATATGGAATACATGTTTTATGAATGTAGCTCTTTACAATCAATTGTTCTATCAAGTTTTGATACTAAATTAGTAATTAATATGGAATATTTATTTTATGGATGCAGTGGATTACAATCACTAGATTTATCTAATTTTAATGGTCCATTAGTGAATAATATTCAATATATGTTTTACGGATGTAATGCATTAAGATCTGTTGATTTATCAAGTTTTGAAACTCCATCACTAGTTAATATGGAATACATGTTTTATGAATGTACTTCATTACAATCAATCGATTTATCTAGAATTGTTACTTCAAAAGTTGAGAATATGAGATATATGTTTTATGGATGCAGTGCATTACAATCTATTGTTTTATCAAGCTTTGATACTTCAAAAGTTGTGAATATGGAATATATGTTTTATGGATGCAATTCTTTACAATTAATTGATTTATCAAATTTTAATGCATTAAGTTTAGAAAATATTAGATATATGTTTCACGAATGTAGTACATTACAATCAATTATTTTATCAAGTTTTGTTACTTCATCAGTGAAGAATATGGGATATATGTTTTATGGATGTAGCGCATTACAATCTTTAGATTTATCAAGTTTTGTTACTTCAAAAGTAGAGAATATGGAATATTTATTTTATGGATGTAGTCAATTACAATCATTAGATTTATCAAATTTTTATACTCCTTTACTAAAAAATGCAGAAAGTATGTTTGAAGGATGCATTCAAATTATATCAATTGATTTATCTAATTTTAGGTCTTCTTTAATAAATTCAATGAATAATATGTTTAAAGGATGTAGCAATTTGAAATATTTAGACATTAATAATTGCGATGATTCATCATCCAGTATTTCCACAATGTTTGATAATGTTAATAACTTACAATATATAAATATATATAATATTTCTTCAAACGGAAATTTAGCTACAGCTATTTCAAATGAATTAAATATTATAAATAATTTATTTGTATGCCAAAAAAATAGAATAATTACTAATCCTCAAGATACATATGTCTGTTGCCATTTTAATATCACAATCTCAAAATGTCAACTCTCAAATTGGATAACATTATATTTTAATAAAGAAAGTCATTATGAAAGTGGTTTTATAAATGAATTTAGATCTGATATTGCATTTTTGGATTATAACAATAAAATAATAGCAGGTAATATTGAACTAAATATATTAGCAAATACCCATTTAGAAGTTGGTTTCAATTATCCAGCTCTAAATATGACTAACTTTTTTTCTAAGGAATATGATGATAATATGATAAATGTAATTTCAATAGATTTTTCTCATTTTAATTCTTCATTTATAAAAAGTATGGCTAATGTGTTCTTTGAATGCAGCATGTTAGAATCAATTAATTTCTTAAATTTTGATACATTTCAAGTCTCTGATATGGCTAAGATGTTTTTTAATTGTGGTTCATTGAGGTCAATTAATATATCTAGTTTTAATACAATAAACGTTGAAAATATGAATTCAATTTTTTCTGGTTGTATTTCATTAGAATCATTGGACTTATTCAATTTTAATACAATAAAAGTTAAAGATATGGCTAATATGTTTTCTGGTTGTAGCTCATTAAAATCTATTAATTTATCTAGTTTTAATACATTAAATTTGGAAAATATGAATTCAATGTTTTCTGGTTGTATTTTATTAGAATCATTAAACTTATTCAATTTTAATACAATAAAAGTTAAAGATATGGCAAAAACATTTGAAAGATGTAGGTCATTAAAATACATTAATTTATCTAGTTTTAATACAATAAATGTGGTAAATATGAATTCAATGTTTTCTGGTTGTATTTTATTAGAATCATTAAACTTATTCAATTTTAAAGTAATGAACGTTAAAGATATGGCTAATATGTTTTTTGGTTGTAGTTCATTAAAATCTATTAATTTATCTAATTTTTTCACGGATAATTTAGAAAATATGAATTCAATGTTTACTCAATGTATTTCTATTGAATCTATTATTTTATTTAATTTTAATACGATAAAAGTTAAAGACATGGCTAAAATTTTTGAAGGATGTAGAGCATTGAAATCAATTGATTTATCCAATTTTATAACAACAACTGCAGAAAATATGAATTCAATGTTTGCCCAATGTACTGCCTTAGAATCATTGAATTTATCAAATTTTGATACATCAGCAGTTCTTTCGATGGATTATATGTTTTATAATTGTTCCTCTTTAAGTATTCTTGATATATCTAATTTCAATTTATTGCAATCTACTATTGATCAAATATTTTTTGGTCTATTAAATTTAAGATATATTAATATGCATAATGTTAAAGATAATAATAAATTAGTTGAATGTACCCTTAATACAGATACTAATATAAAAAAAATATTTTATGTTTGTCAACAAGAATACCTCATAACAAATACTAAATCTTTAGATTGTTGTGATTATTATGATAATGAAGCTCATTGTGATTTTAATAAAACAGAAGATAATAATGCTATTTCAAAAGAAATAACAAATGCTTATAATAATATTTTATTAAAATTAGAAGAAAAAGATTACAAAGTAATACAAACAGAAAATATGGTCATGCAATTTTCAACAGTTAATGAGCAATTAACTAATACTTCAGATATGGTAAGTTCTATTGATTTAGGAGAATGTGAAGATAAATTGAGAGAACAAGAAGGTCTGAATGAAACAGAAGAATTTCTTATGATTAAAGTTGATATAAAAAATAAAACAACAAATGCAATATTCGTTCAATATGAAATATTTAATCCACGTAATTATAGTAAAGTATCTTTAGATGTATGTAAAAATATTACAATTAAAATGACAGTTCCTGTCATTTTAGAACAAACCCAACTTTCATTAATATCCAATGTTGAAAAATCTGGATACAATGTTTTTGATATAACAGATGATTTTTATAATGATGTATGCTCTGTTTATACCGCAGAAAACGGAGCTGATATGGTTTTATCCTCAAGAAAAACTAGAATATATGATTCTGTAAAAGAAATTGATTTATGTTAGGAAGGATGTGTGTTTGCAAAATTTGATACAAATACAAGCAAAGCACAATGTAATTGCAATATTCAAACTGATGAAACTGTAACTGATGTTTCAAAGATATCTTTTGGAAAGTCAGAATTCTTTGATGGCTTTTATAGTACTTTATCTAATTCTAATTTTCGTGTTTTAAAATGTGCAAATTTGACATTTAGTTTAAAAGGAATGAAATCAAATTACGGTTTTTATATAATGACATTTTTATTAGTATCATTTATTGCTTTTGTTATCGTCCATTTAATCGTAGGTCAAACAAAAATTATTAATATTATAAATAATATTATGAAAACAAAAGGAATTAGTGATGATAATAATGATAACAAAGATAAAAAGACACAAATAGAGAAAACAATTAAAAAAGAAATAACAATTCAAAATAACACAGATAGACCTGAAACGAAAGATGATTTAAATGTTGATATAAAAATAGAAGATCTTCAAGCTCCTGTTAGAAGAAGAAATACACATATATTAACAAAAAAAGGTCCCTTTTGAATCGAAAAAAGATATAGGAATTTATATTACAACTGATGATATAAATAATAAAATTGAGGAAAAAGGCTTTAAAAAAGAAGATAAAAACGAAAAAATTAATGAAAAAAATAATAATGATAAAACTGAGAATACAACAATAGAAAAATATAGAGATTTAACAGATCAAGAAAAAAATGAATTAGATTATGAAGTTGCTATTGTTGTTGATAAAAGAACTTTTTGGCAATTTTATATTTCACAATTAAAAAGAGGACATTTAATAATATTTACTTTTATAACCAATGATGATTATAATTTACGCCAAATTAAAATATTATTATTTATAGTTTCTTTTGGTTTATACTTTACTATTAATGCTTTCTTCTTTGGTGATGATACAATGGATCAAATTTATGAAGATAATGCTATTTTTAATTTTCTCTTTCAATTACCACAAATCCTTTATTCTTCCGTAATATCAAGTCTTATTGATATAATTCTAAATAAACTTACAATTTCTGAAGATGAAATATTAGAAATGAAAAAAGAGAAAGATAAGGAAAAATGTAAACAAAAAGCGAATAAAATTAAAAATACTTTAAAACTAAAATTAATAATATTTCTGATTTTCAGTTCTATCCTTATGCTGTTTTTCTGGTATTTTATTTCTTGCTTTTGTGCTGTATACGGAAACACTCAACATATATTAATTGAGGACACCTTTATAAGTTTTGGAACTTCAATGTTATATCCATTTGGCCTTAAATTAATACCTACAATATTTCGAATTCCAGCTTTAAGAGCACCTAAAAAAGACAAAAAATATTTGTATAAAATCAGTCTTCTATTAAATAAATTCTTATAAACTCTGTTAAATAAATATTTATTTATTTATTTATTTACCAATTTATTTACCAATTTATTAACCAGTTTATTATTAATTTATTTACTATTTGATGAAATTTGAAGTTAGTATTAATACCATAAATCTTACAATTATTTTCCCTCTATTAAGGAGCAA
>NBJL03000169.1:0-13379 GCA_002087855.3 Entodinium caudatum | reverse complement strand
ATAAGTGTATTAGAAAAAGTAAATTTTAAAGAATTAAATAAATTAGATTTAAGTAGCAATAAAATATCAGATATAAGTGTATTAGAAAAAGTAAATTTTAAAGAATTAAATGAATTATATTTAACGAGCAATAAAATATCAGATATAAGTATATTAGAAAAAGTAAATTTTAAAGAATTAAAAGAATTATATTTAAGTAGCAATAAAATATCAGATATAAATATATTAGAAAAAGTAAATTTTAAAGAATTAAAAGAATTATATTTAAGTTATAATAAAATATCAGATATAAATGTATTAGAAAAAGTAAATTTCAAAAAATTAAAAGAATTAGATTTAAGTTATAATAAAATATCAGATATAAATATATTAGAAAAAGTAAATTTTAAAGAATTAAATAAATTAGATTTAGGTTATAATAAAATATCAGATATAAGTATATTAGAAAAAGTAAATTTTAAAGAATTAAAAGAATTAGATTTAAGGAGCAATGAAATATCAGATATAAGTGTATTAGAAAAAGTAAATTTTAAAGAATTAAATAAATTAGATTTAAGTAGCAATGAAATATCAGATATAAGTGTATTAGAAAAAGTAAATTTTAAAGAATTAAAAGAATTAGATTTAAGTAGCAATGAAATATCAGATATAAGTGTATTAGAAAAAGTAAATTGTAAAGAATTAAATAAATTAGATTTAAGTATCAATGAAATATCAGATATAAGTGTATTAGAAAGAGTAAATTTTAAAGAATTAAATAAATTAGATTTAAGTAGTATTGAAATATCAGATATAAGTATATTAGAAAAAGTAAATTTTAAAGAATTAAAAGAATTAAATTTAAGGAGGAATGAAATATCAGATATAAGTGTATTAGAAAAAGTAAATTTTAAAGAATTAAAAGAATTAGATTTAAGTAGCAACGAAATATCAGATATAAATGTATTAGAAAAAGTAAATTTTAAAGAATTAAATAAATTAGATTTAAGGAGGACCTAATAAGTACAAATTAGGAGATATTTATTATAATAGCCCACCTTCAGATACTACATGTTCAGGCTATATATGCTCATGCTCTTCATATTATTATACAGAAACTATCTATGGTAAAATTAAAATAACTTGTCAAAGCTCAATTTCAACGTTATCTTCAAATAATTATAAATTTTATAATCCTAAAACAAAAGAATTTTTCAAAACTGAATGTCCAAATGGAATAAAAGTAATGAAACTTAATGCATTAGCAACATTAGCAACCGGAATTACAAGATGTAGCGATTCATGTGAACCTAATGAATGGTATATTGCTGTTGAAAATACTGTTGATCAGACCATAACAGAATATTGTGCTAGTAGTTGCAATAATCCAACAAGTACCCCTTATTCAGCTTATTATCTTGAATACAATTATAATGGTGTGAATTCATGCTTAAAGAGTTGTCCAAGTGGAACTTATAAAAATTCAAACAATAATGCTTGCGTTTCCCAAGATGAGTGTAATTTTTATGAAGGCAGTGCCTGCTATGTTTCGTGTTCTAATCATGCATCAAAAAATTATCATAATTATGGAAGCAAAGAATGCATTGTTGGATGCACTGAAGAAGAATATTTATATGCAAATAATTTTATATGTTATAAAAAAGACGATTGTAATTTTATCGATGAGACTACTACTCCTTATAAAACATGTCTTACTACATGTAGTGCTAGCTCAAATAAATATCATGATTTTAATTCAAAATCATGTATCAATAGTTGTAGTTTACCTAACAGGTATCATATTACCGGAGGTTTTATTTGTTATTCTTCATGTGCTGATATTCCTGGAGATTATAAATACGAAGAAAACGATAGAACTGATTCTAGTACTGATTTAATATGCTATGACACAAAGCCAACTTTAAATTGTGATGTTTATTATAAAAAAGCAAATGGAATTTTGAAATGCACAACAAAAACGTATTGCAAAAATAATTTAAATTATAATTATATCCTAGGAAATGAATGTAAAGACAACTGCAATGATTATTTCAAAATTGATGCCCAAGAAACAATTACAGGTTCGACAACAATAAACTATGTGAAATGTTTTGACACTCTTAATTTAGCCTTAGCTGATAGTAATGTTAAATTTTGTGACAAAAATCAAAAAAAATGTTGGAAAACTTTTCCTACTGATGATACCTATTATATCAAATCAGCATTTGGTTCTAATAAATACGAAGTTGCCAAAGAATGTCCCAATTTTTATTATAAAAGAACTTCTTTAACATCAGATGCTCAAGCAAATAATAAAAATTGGTGTGTAGATGATTGCAAAAGCATAGAAAGCAATACAATCCATAAATATTTCTACAAAGGGAGCAAACAATGCATTGATTCATGTAATAGTATTTCTAAATATTATTATGACGATGCCAATAATGAATGCCTTGATTCTTGCGAATCCAGACCAGATAAACCATTCGCTAATTATAATCCTAATGTTGTTGAAAAATGTTTAACTTCTTGTAATAATGGTAAACAATATCACAACTTTAATTCCCATATTTGCCTTTCTCAATGCAATGAGGATGGCAGTCAAAATTTATATCATAAGGATCCTTCGATTGCTACAACTATTAGTCCATATGTATGTTACCCTTCATGCATTAATATTGACAATGGAGTCTACAAATTTGAAAAAACAGATAATTCTTGCAGCAATATCAAACCTACTTCAAATTGTCAATATTATTATGCCAAAAGTGACGGCGTACTTAAATGCACAACAGCAAGTGAATGTCATAGATTAAATTATTTAAGCATAATTGATAATGAATGTAAAAGTCAATGTGATGATTATTATTATAAATTAGATATATATCTTTCAGTTACATTATCTGGTGGTTCAACAAGTAGTGAACCTTTCATTGAATGCTTTTTAACACCAGCACAGTGTTTAGCAGGAGCAGGAGCAGGAACAACTAAAATATATTATAATAACAGGATAAAAAAATGTTGGAAAACATATCAAGCAGGTTATTATATAAAAATATTTGATTCATCCAAGCATGAATTAGTAGAATCATGCGATAATTTTTATTATGTTAAAACAGCAGATCATTTAAATTATTGCACAGACAAATGTTATATAGCAGGATCTCCTCCTTCTCTTAACCTTTATTTTTTGCAAGGAAATAACAAATGTGAATCATCTTGTACAGCATTTAATAAATATTATTACGATCCAGATACTCATGAATGCCTTGATTCTTGTATAGGAAATGCCAATTATGGATTTCAAAATGTACTTGCCGATCCTCCTACACCATTACCATGTTTAGAAAGATGTCCTAATCCTAGTATAGTTCCAACAGAGCCTGAATTACGTTATTATAATTTTGATTCTAATATTTGCTTAAGTCATTGTGGGGCTGATGGCAGTAATAAAAAATATCATAGATATCGTGATAATAGATGTTATTCTTCATGTAATGAAATATCTAATGGGATTTATATATATGAAGTATTAGAAGATCCTGTGAATAATGCTTATATTTGTTACGCGGAAAATGATTTACCTTCAAATTTTGCATCATCAATTTGTCCTTATTATTATTTAAAAAGCGATGGAACAAGGAAATGTCAAAGTTTAGATGAATGCAAAACCATGAATTATATTTATATATTAAATAAAGAATGCAGAGAAAAATGTGATGAATATTACAAATTAGATGTGACTCTGACTTTATCAACTGGGCAAACTGCTACATTTACTCAATGCTTTAATACCCCAAATGGTTGCTTTACTTATGATAATGCCAGAGTATATTACTATGAAAAAGATAAAAGATGTTGGAAACAAGCACCTAATGGCTATTTTATTAAAAGTGACGCTGCTTTAGTGAGCGAAAATGAATTAGTTGAAAAATGTGAAAAATTTTATTATATTGATGCCGGTGTTGGAAATAGATGTACTGCATCGTGTCTAACTCATAGTCTTTATTTTTTATCAGGAAATGATAAATGTGAAAATGATTGTATAAATTTCCAAAAAAATTTTTATGACCCAAGTAATAATGAATGTCTCGATTCATGCCAAGGAAGACCAGTATATAAATTTCAGTCTAAATTAACTTCAACTCCAACATCATCAATATCATGCTTAAATCAATGTCCGAATTATTATTCAAATCCCGCTAATAATTTTCCTTTTTTTGATAGCGATTCAAATATATGCCTTTCCGAATGTGGTAATGGTGATCCAAGAAAATATTATCACGCCTTAAATCAATATATTTGCTATTCTTCTTGTGCTGCAATTCCTGGAGGTCAATATATTTATGAAGATGATCACGTATGTTATATTTCTCCACCAACAGGACCTGACTGCGCTGTATATTATATTAGACCAGATGGAAAAACAATATGCTCAACAAAGGGTCATTGTATTAATACAATGAATTATAAATATTTCATAGGTAATGAATGCAGAGATAATTGCGATGGATATTATAAATTAGAAACAAACGATGGGACATATGATTATACAGAATGCTTTGCTTCACTTACCGAAGTTTTAAAAGCAGGAAATGGTGTTAAGGCTTATAATATAAAAGATAAATTATGTTGGGATGATATTCCTGATGATTATTTTGTAAATACTAAAACTATAGAAACAGGTGGATCTGGCTTAAAATATGAAGTAGTTCAAGAATGTGAATTTTTTTACTACTTATATGTTGATCCTTTAGATAATAGTAAAACATATAAAGAATGTATATCAACATGCATGGATAGTATTCTTACAGTTGATTATTTTTTTATTAAAGGCCAAAAAAATTGTGAAACTTCTTGTCTTACTTTCCATAAACATTATTATAATCCAAATAACCATGAATGCCTCGATACATGTAAAGGCCTTACAAATTTTTACTTCGGTAAAAAAATAGATAACATTGCTATTACTACTACAGAATGTTTATCACAATGTGAGATTCCTACAAATCCATATCCTAATAATCAATATATATATTATGATTATGATTCAAATATTTGTATCAAAAAATGCGGAGATGATAATCCTATTAATTTATATCATGCCGATGGTGGATATGTATGCTATTCCTCATGTAAAGAAATCCCAGGTAATGATTATAAATATGAATCCTTGGATGATAGTAATCATATTAAAACTTGTTATGTTAATTTACCATCAGCAAATTGTAATTATTACTTCATGAAAACAGATGGAACTTTAAAATGTTTATTATCTAGTAGTGAATGCTTAAATATGGATTATAACTATTTATTTGGAAAAGAATGCAAAAGTGAGTGCAATGATTATTATAAGCTGGAAGATATTGACACCTCTTTGAATTTAATACAATGCTTTAAAACAAAGGAAGATTGCTTTTCTTTTCAAAATAATTTATATATTCATCCTGATTATTATAACACCAAACTGAAAAAATGTTGGATTAATTTCCCAGATGGATACTTTATTAATCAAGTGGATACTGTTAACAATAAATTTGAATTAGTAGAAGAATGTGAAAAATATTATTTTCCTGATTCAAATTATAATAATCATTATCGCTGTGTGCCAACCTGTAGTGCTTCTTCAAGTAGTTATCTTTATTATTACAAAGAAGAAAAAAATTGTGAAAATTCTTGCAAAAATTTTAACAAATTTTATAAAGACCCAAATAATAATGAATGTTTAGATACATGCCTAGGAAGAAAAAATACTTTAGGTTATATAGAATTTTCAGATGAAATAGATTATAGTCTTTCTAACCCAGTTGTTGACTGCAAATCAAGTTGTTATACAACTCAGCATTATAATTATGGAACTAAAGTATGTATTAATGATGTCAATTGTGCTCCGGGCAAATTTATAAGATATAATGAAATCCCAACTGTTTGTTATGATTCTTGTACTGAAATTCCTGAAGTAAATATATTATATGAAAAAGGAAATACATGTTATTTAAAAACTGAATTCAGTAATTTTGTTACAGATTGCCCTTTTTATTATAAAAAAGACTATAAAACTTTTAAATGTGTTTTTACGAAAGCTGATTGTATAAATGAAGGATTTAATTTTTTGTATGGAAAAGAATGTAAACAAAGTTGCGATAATCATTATAAATTTTACGATGAGGATTTTATTACAAGATGCTATGATAATTATGAAGATGCTTACAACGATGATAATGATATAATTTATTATGATAGAACTCTTAAACAATGTTGGAAAACTTTACCTGCCGGATTTTTTATAAAACATGATAATAATGGTATCAATTTTGAAATAGTTCAGACATGTGAAAAATTCTATTATGAAAATACAAATCTTTTTAATTATTGCATTGATAATTGCAAAGATGTGGATTTATATTTTATTCAAGAGAATAAAAAATGCGAAACATTTTGTTCAAATGCACCTATAAATAAATTTTATTATGATCAAACCAATAATGAATGCTTAGATACTTGTGTTGGAAGAACTAATATGGAATATGCTCTTCCTCTTGATGCTTTTAGCAATCCACAACATTGCATAGAAAAATGCCCCAATCCCAGATACTTTGTAACAAAAATAGACAATTCTGTCCCAGCAAATATAATAACTCATTATGAATGTGTTAATAATTGTCCAGCATATACGACTTATACTTTCTTGGATATAAAAACAAATGAATGTCTCAATAATTGTCCCAGTGCAACTTATTTTGTAGTAAATAATATTTGTTATCCAAAATGCGATGTGGCAAATAATTTTATATATATTAATACTGATACTTACGATTGTGTCACTGTTTGTCCTTCTGAACTAAAAAAATTGGTTAAATTAGGAAATTTAGGCGGAAAAGATATTTATCTCTGTAAAAGTTTATGTGAAGATCCAACTCCGTTTAGATTAGGCGATGAATGTTTAGCGCAATGCCCTGATGGTCATAATTTTATAGGATATAATGATATCTGTAAAGAAAAATGTGCAGAAGATGCAAATGGTGAACATTATTATCCGATAAATGAAGACGAGAGTCCTTCACCTTTATATCCTATATATAAATGCATTGATTCATGCAACGAAGCCATAATAGATCCGAATATTAATTCTCTTAACTATTTATTCTATAAAAAATCTGACCCTAATAGATGTCTTCGCTCATGTCCAGGGGATTCCCGTTTTTATCTTGGCTCCAATCCTAAAGAATGTCTCGCTAATTGTCCTTTTAATTTTCCCTTTTATGATAAAAATAATAACAATTACGAATGCAAAGATGTAACGTATTGCACCAGCGGAACTGATCTTTATTTCTACGATGGGGAATGCTTTAGCTTAGATGATTGTACCAATTCTCCTATTAATAAAAAATTTGTCGATTCTAGAAATATATGCATGGATGCATGTCCAGAAAATGAAATAAAGCATATAATTGAAAATTATAATGATACTTATAAATGTTTAAGAAATTGTCTAAGTGAATTCATATTACAAATAAATATTGAAGATGAACCTGAATGTGTCGAGCATTGCCCTTATGAAATGAACTTTATAGGAAAAGATAATTACTGCAAAACATCTTGTAGTGAAGAAGATGGTATTTATTATTATAAATATGAAGAACAACCAGTGCCAACTGATCCAAGTGTTAATTATATAATATATAAATGCATCGATGGATGTAAATACGATTATGATGGGTATCAATATAAAGAAGCAAATAATGGAAACCAATGCTATCAATCCTGTACAACTGAATACCCTTATTTATCAGTAGAAGAAAATCTTTGTTATGATGATTGCCTTAAATCCCGGCAAAATCCTTTTACTTTAACTAATATAAATAAATGTGATGATGCATGCGATGTTAATACTATCTATAAATACTGGGGTCAAAATAAAAAATGCATAGATGATTGTACACTTTTAGGTGATACTAAAATAATCAATTATAATAATGAATGCGTTGCAAAATGCGATTTTACTTCTACATATAAATTCGAATTAGAAGGGCAATGCTATGATAATTGCGATCAAAGTTTTATGCCAACTCCGAATTTCAGATATTCTACAGGTGATTATAAATGTAGAGAAAAATGCCTTGAAGGGGAATATATAATAAATGACAATCAATGCGTGACAGAATGTAATGAGTTTATAAATCCTATAAGCACAGGAGAAAAAGAATGTGTACCTAATTGTATTAGCATTGGTAAAGTCTTTTACCCGAGTCAAAAAATTTGTTGGCCTCAATGTTTTAATGACGATAAAGTGGTTGAAGGTTTAAATATATGTGTTAGTAATTGTAATGAATTAACTGACAGAAGATATTTCTTTTATGAGTCAGATGGTAGTACTGATACTTATAGTACTTATGATAAATGTGTATTAAATTGCCCGAATGAAAAACCCTTTGTTGACGGAGATAAATGCGTTCCTTTTTGTCCTGAGGATAAAATATATTTTGTTGATAGTGTGATTAATCCTTATAAAATATGTTTAGATGATTGCCCCGAAGAATATCCTTATTATTTCATAACTCAAAATGCTATTGACCCTACTAAAAACGATTATCACTGTAAAGCTGATTGCTTAGGTTCTTTTGTTCCAAATATAAATCCTTTAATAAACGCTAAGCAATGTCTTAATTCATGTCCTGATAGTAATTATCCTTTATATAAATATAAACTCGAGTATGAAGAAGACGATAAAATAATTAAAAAATGCTATGAAGAATGTCCACCAGAATATAAATATCATTTTGATTTATTAACTAATCCAGATAATAATTGCTTTAAAATTTGCCCAGAAGAAAAAAAGGCTCCTTATCATTTACAAGGAGAATATATATGCAGAAAACTATCAGAATTACCGAGTGGATTTTTATTATATGATATCAAGGAATGGACTAATTCTATGATTAGATGCCCGAATGATTATACTTTCTATAGTCAAACAGAAGATGCGGTTGAATTGATAATATGTCTTAAAGAATGTAATTTTAAATATTACGATGAAATTAATGATGAATATTATTTATATGGTTATTTAACACCATATGATACCTGTGTGAGAGATTGTACTACGTCCCCATTAGCTCTTGGGAAAAATTTAGTAAACGATGAATTAAACAAAAAATGCATTTGCGAAAATTTATTTTATATAGAAGAAGCAAATTTCCAAATAACCTGTTATCCAAATACAATAACAAATTGCAAAGATACGACAAATCCCGAATCCCCTCTTCCATTACATGGAACAAAGCAATGTCTCAAAACTTGCGCCGACGATAGAATCTTGACTCCTTCAGAGGATGATTGCTACGAAAAAGGTACTCCTTGTTCAAGTATGGAATCATATTCATATACAAAATTGATAACAAAAAGCGACGGTCAAAAAAAATGTGAATGCATGTTTAAATATTATTTTGATGGGACTAAAAAAGTTTGCTTATCGGAAAACAGTGTTTGTCCTTTGGATAAAAATTTACTTATTCCAGATATCATGGAATGCGTGGCTTCATGCCCTTCTTTACCAACAAAAAATTATCCTTATAAATTCAAAAATTTCTGCTTGAATCATTGTCCTTTAGGTTCAACATTTGATTCTGTGAATAACGAATGCAAATGTGATAATAAATTTTGGTATGAAACATCCCCAGGAAATTATGAATGCCTCGAAGGAAATTGCTTAAGTGATTATTCTGTGTATATAGAACCAACTAAACAATGTTTGAAATCTTGTAAAGATTCTTTTTATTATAAATATTTATATGATAATAAATGTTATGACAATTGCGATTTTATTCTTAATAATGAAGGAATGGAAATAGATTCACCTCTTGCTTATTATAAATGCGATTGTGCAAGGCCTTGGTATTATGATATAGATAATAATAATATACAAATTTGTCCTCCAAATGATGGCTCAATAAAAAAATGTAAAGATTTTAATAAGGATTTACCTTTTATGATTGATTCAACGAGACAATGCGTTAAGAATTGTCCAATAGATTTTCCTTATTTTTTCAATGATAGATGCTTTATTTCTTGTGATTATGCAAATGAATTATATAGATATAATACAGAAACTATTGAATCTTCTCATGAATGCGTTTGCCCAAATTTATGGTATATTGATCCAGAAGATTATTATGAAACAGATAAAGTATGTTATGAAAAAAATATAAATGAGTGTGAGCCTTCTTTGGATAATAATGGTAAAAGTACTACATATTTCATTATTAGTACTAAACAATGTGTTGATAGTAGAGATAAATGTCCAACAAAATCTTATAAGTTTAATTATATATGTTATGATCAATGCCCTGAATTTACATTAGAAGGAAAAGAGCCTTTAGTAAATGGTATTTTAGATAATATATGTACATGTAATAAAAACGGATATTTATATTTAGAATACGAAAAATATGGTAATACTTATTACGAATGTGGCTTAAGTTCTTGTCCTGATGTATTCATAAGTGGAGAGCATGAATACGTAAGAAAAAATTTATTAGAAAATGAAAAGAAATGTGTGAAGAGTTGTAAAGATGACGGATTAGAAACTAATGAATATTTATACAGTTTCAGGAATAAATGCGTGCAACAATGTCCTAGTTTAACTATAACTACTTATGATGATTGTGTTTTCTATGATATCAATGATGGAGAAAAAATTGATAATTTAGATAAATTAAAAGAAGCTGCCAATATTCAAGCCAAGGAATTATATGAACAAAGTGATCATTTAAGTGGATTTTTAATGAATAAATATGACGCTTCTTTACAAATATATTCTATAAATAAATTAAATTCCTATAAAGAATTATCCAGGAAATCAAATTTGACATATATAGACTTTGGCACATGTCACGATAAAATTTTTGAAGACAATAATCTTAATGATACTGATAAAATCCTAATAGCTAAATATGATTTATTAACTCATCTAAGTAGAAATAATAATACACGACAATCTTTAGATGATAAATTTTTAATAAATCAAGTTGAATATGAATTCTATTTAGAAAGCACCATGGAAAAAATAGAAGGGTCAATTTGTTCTCCTTATGAGATCCTCATATCATATCCGATATGTTTTAATAAAAATAAATATAATAATTTTGAAACTGGATTTAATGAAAATAATTATTTAAAATTATTCAACTTAGGAAAAGAGTTACACGAAAAGAATCAAGAAATTGATACTTTTAATAAAGATAACAAAGTTTATAAAGAATTATGTTTAGCTGTAGAAATAAATGGGAAAGATTTAGTACTTGAAGATAGATATAAATATTTATATCCAAACAATGTCTCCCTTTGTGAAAGCAATTGCACAATGAACAACACTGATTTCGAATTAGAAAGAATTAATTGCAATTGCACTTATAAAGAAGTATTTGACTTTTATAGAATAGATGAAGATACCAATGATATATTAAACGATCCTAATTATATAAAACCAACACAAAGAAGTGCAAATGGAGAAATAATCAAATGCTTAACAAAAATTGATATCAAAGAAGGCTTAATTAAAAATGAAGCTTTTTATTTTTCAGGTGTAATAACTTTAGTTGAAATCATAATGGTTTTTGCGAGTACTATAAAAGGAGTTAAAACCGTGGCTACTTTTACTAAGGGGATGATGGATGTAAACGGAGGAAAAGTAAACTTTCCTGAAAATAATAAAAAAAATGTAAACAGCTTTAATAGCACTAATAGGTTAATTAATAATCCACCAAGGAGAGGAAAATATAATAATGAGTTTAATGGCGATGAAACAAATTTTGAGAATAATCCAAAAAACATTATGATCAAAAAAAACTTAATATTGAGTTATGTCCCGAATAATAATATGTCAAAAAATTCAAATGAATTAACCAGTAATGTTATTAATTATAACAACAATCCAGGTGTTAATGCTAACAAACTTATTCCTAAAAATAAAAAAAAATCTAATGTATTCGATGATTTATATAAAAAAACTTATTTGAATACCAAAAATAATACAATAAATATTTATCCTAAAAAAATCGCAGAGTTTATTCCACCGCAATACAACTTTAAATTCTTTAGGCCGAATGATAAAGGAGTCGTGAAAAAAATTGAAAGAAGTCAGATACCTTTCAAAGTAGGACGTGATATTAAATTTCTTTTAGAAGGAAGAAAAGATGTTTTTTATGATAAAAATTATTTGAAAGGACCTTTTTATCAAGACCAAAATATGATTGAAATCATAGAAGATTCTGAAATAAATGGAGGCAAAATTAATAATGGAATGTTAAAATTAAGTGATAATAATATAAATGATGATAGTAGTAATATAATGATAAAAAATAATTATAAAAATCAGTTTAGAAACAATGATTTAGTAGAAAAAGAAGAAATCCATAAGGGAAAAAATAAAACAATATCATATCGTAATATCAGCAACAAAAAAGAAAAAGATTTTATAAAAATCACAAAGATTAACCCTATTACTAATTTACAAATGGAAATTGATGATTATAAAGTCGACGAAGAAATAAAAAAAGTAGATAGCACTACTAGTATTTATACCTTAATGAAAAGAGAACATACATACTTAAGAGCAAATTATAAATTATATGTTTCAAAAATACATCCGAATGCCTTTGCAACAATTTTAGCTGAAATATTCGATAAAATTTATTTGATAAAAATATTTATTTTCCTCAAGAAATTCGAAATTTTTTCAGTTCATTTATCTTTATATATGTTTTATCATATATTATTACTAAGTTTAATTTGCGGATTCTTCACAATTGATACCATTAAAAAAGTTTGGGAAAGTGAAAATTTTCCAACAATTAATTTCTACTTATTATACGGATTTATTTCAAATTTAATTATATGGATTATCTATAGAATATTTATCCTTCTGCTTGACAACCAGGATAAAATAAGAGCCTTAATTCAAAACAATGAAAATATGAATATTAATATATATTTAAATAGAGCAAAAGAAAATGACAATGAAAGTAATGCTGATTTAAGTAATAGCAATAGCAATAATAATATTAATCAAATACAACAAAATATTGAAGAAAAATATGAAGAATTAATTAAAGGTGTTAGAATACAAATGGCAATATTTTATATAGTTATTTTACTTTTTACTGGATTTTGCTCTATTTATTTAGTAACATTTAGTGCTTTTTATACTGGAACAAAAAGATTAGTTTTTAAAACCTATTATATAAGTATTATTGAAATTGCTTTGATTAAATTAGTTTATGGCTTATCTTTAGCTTCTTTGAGAATTGCAGCAGAAAGGAATGAATTCAAAGGTTTATATAATTTTGTTTATATTTGCGATAAGTATATTGCTTAGCTTAATATTATAATTGTTATTATTA
>NBJL03000168.1:35946-50063 GCA_002087855.3 Entodinium caudatum | reverse complement strand
AAATTAGTTAAAATAACTAAATTTATATTATAAGAAATCTTCTAAATCCTCAATAGTAATTTTAATATCATTTTTATAAATAAAATCTTGTTCAATTTTTTCATCCGAATCAAATTCAAATTCAACATAACCAATTGTTTCATTTTCATAATATTTATTATATAAACATTGATCTCCATTTCCATATATATAAACTTTTAATTTATTATCTTTTATTTTATTTTTTTCTTCACTTACACTCTCCTTTTCTTTGCTTTCGCTTTTTTCTTCCTCCTCTTCATCTTCATCATTAATCGAATTAGTTTCACTTTCATTCACATTTTCCTCAAAAAATTGTTCTATAGTGTAAGTAATCCCAATTATATTCATTTTATTTTTTATGTTTTTTTCTTGATTATTAAAATTTATTTTTCCATTTTCTGAAATAAAAGCATTGTTTAAAACAAATCCATCAGCCCAAATAATTTCATTTTTATAAATATTTTTATAATATTTTAAAACTTTCTCATTTGAAGACAAATCTTTGAAAGATTTAAATTTGGTGTGTATAAATTTAAGTATCACTCTATCAGGTGTGATTTTACTAAAGTCATTTTCTCCATAATATTTCCTGCAAAAATTCATTTTCAAAGTATGAATAAATAATTCAAGATTTGTGAAAATTGGTAAATGATAACAATTTAAATTGCCTTCTTTGAGCCAATCCTTGTATAATGAAATTCTATTTTTAACAATTTTGATATAAGCTATAGCATTCAAAGGAATATTTAGATATTTTATATCATTATAAATATTCAATACTGATGGAACATTATTTTCATTCAGGCAACTAAATATTTCAAAAAATTCTTTTTTATAATTTATTTCTCCTTTTATCATTTTTATTAAATTTGATATTTCTCTGTGAATTTTAATTAATTTCTTATTAAATAAAGATAATTCATAGAACAAACTTTCATCTAATCCATTAAAATAAAGTCCATATTTATTTTTTTTAAACAAAGAAGGATTTATAGTTTCTCCACTTTGTAGTTCTACTCCGCCTTCTTTAACCATAAATGGAATGTCATAAGGAATATTTTCTTCAATTTTTAATAATAGTTGATGTATTTTATACATGTTAAAATCATATTTTTTTTCTGAAATCTTTTCATTTATATCAAAATTGGTATTTAGAACATTAAATAAATTTTGAAGAATTTCTTTTCCATAATTTACTTGATATTCTAAATTTTCAATTTCAGAATTTGCAAGCATACAACTGTCGAATTTTGATGAATATAGACAATTAAATGATTTATATATATCTTTAAATGTTAAATCATCACCTATTGGTAATTCTGAAATTTTTATTTGAATTTCATTAATATTTAAATAAAATTCTTTATCCATAATATTTTTTTGATTGATTATATAATTTACTAAATCATTGACTTTATATTTATCTTGTTGATTTATTTGTCTTGAAAATATGAATGTATTATTTAAAATTTGGAATAATGATTGATAATTATAGCCTGAATTAGTTTCCAAGTTCATAAATTCTTTATACTTATCTTCATTTTGTAATTCACTTTCTATAAAATTAATGGCAATATGGCATAAAGATAGAAAATCTTTATTAGAAAAACAAAATGGATTATTTAAAGGATAATTTTCCAACACTCCAAAAAGAAGTAGATAATGAAAAATTAATTTTCTTAAAAATGTTCTCATATAAAGATTATTATTGTTTATTAATTTATTATATATTTCATTCGATATTTTGCATATATTTTTTAATATACTTTTTTTAATAGTTCCTTCCTCATTTTCATTTTCAATTAAATCCTCCAAACAGTTTTCTAATTTTATCTTTTCTGAAATTATTCTACATTTTTCATAAATTAATTTATTTTGTATAATATCACCTTCATTACAAATTAATATTAATTTAAAATTATGAGCAATTTCTTCTGTTTTAAAATTGCTAATATCATTGATTAATTGTGTAAAAAGAATACCTAAATATTCAGCATGTTTAATAATGACAACATTTCCTAATTTGATATTATTTTTAATAGAATCAAAATCCTGTTGAGTTATATCACTATTTTCTAATATGATTTCCCTATATTTAATTTCATTTGATGTTTGTGCTCCTTGTGCAGGTTGATTACCCTCATTTTCGGTTTTGTTATTTAAATTATTATCTTTTGAGTCATCATTATTCTTATTTTTACTATTTGCATTATCTTTACTATTCTGCTGGTCATTGTTAGAATTAATTGTATCAAGTAATTTAGAATGGTTTTTATCAGTTGGGCCATGACTAAACATTTTTAGATAGCATTCGTTGTATAATATATTATCAAAAATATTAATATTATTAGAAGGCGCAAATAATACAAGAGCATTATCCCTTTTTAAATCGAAATTTTTGAAAGCTGTTGTTAAATCATAATTTTCATAATTTTCCATAAGGTTTTTACTTATATATTCATTACTTTTTTCTTTTTTGTTATTATTATTATAAATATCTTGAATCATTTCATCATCCATTTCAATTTTGATAAAAGTATTTTGAATAAAATGATTTACAATAAATTCTTTTTTATTTGGCTTTACAGTAAGGAAAAATAAAAATTTAACAATAAGATTAGTATTATGTTCCAGATTTTCATCTGGTAAATACAAATCATTTATATAATAATGATTTTCAACACTTCCTTCTAATTTTTCACTTAAATAAATATTCCATTTTTCTTTGTTTTCTTCAATATTTTCGATTATATTTTGAAAAAGACCTCCACATGATTCATTTATTTTATTTGCTAAAGTCCATTCTTTTGTTGAAATATTACTGATTGGTGATTCTAGCAAATCTTCTTTTTCAATCAATTCTTCAAATTCAGAATGACTTAGATAATAATTATTAAAAGCATTCTTGAAAGAAATTTGAATTTTATTCTGAAAATTAAAGCATAAAATACTCATAAAAAGCAAAAAGGAATAATTTAAATCTTTATTTGTGTATATTTTATTAATTTTGTTATAAAAAAATATAAATAATGCTTTTGTATCTTCTTTATTATTAAAAACAAATTCTTCACTTATAACAGGATTAATTACTTCAATATTTTCATCTAAATCTTCATTATTTTCAAAAGATTCTTCTTTTTCATCATTTTCTTTTTCTTCTTTTTCACTTTCTAAATAATCAACATTGCTTTCATTACTTTCACCCGAGAGTATAATTTTTCTTTTCTCTTCTTTTAATTTTCTTTTTTCATTTTCTTTATATTCTCTTAATATCAAAATTTTTTCATCATAAAATTCCAATAAGTATTTATTTAAAGTATCAGGATTTATCAAAAAAGAAATTTCTAATAAATTAAATTTAAAAATCCATTTAAATAATACAGAAGCTTGCTTAGATAGAATCCCATAATTTTCTTCCAAAGATACTTTTTGTTTTAGATAATTATTATCACAATTTTTAAGTTTGTTATTAATTTTGGAATATAATTGACATTCAGATTTATATTTTTCATTTATTGATTCATTAGATTGTAATTTATCAACATTACCTGAAATATCTAATTGTAATATTGAATTTATCATTTTATTTTCTGTTTCTAATTTAGCCAAGGATTGTTTTATACGATCATTTCTTAATTTTTTGAAACTTGAATATGCTGATTCATTCCTTTTTTTACTTAGTTCTATAAATATTTGATCTTTGATATCTTCTTTTCTTAAATTGAAATTTATTATCAGCATATTAAAAAATATATTTTGGTCAATTTTCATAGTGGATTTTTCTAAACAATTTTTGAATATATAAAGTTTAAAATTATCATGTAATGAATATTTATAACCATCTATTACAACAATTTTTTTATATTTATCTCCAGTAAATTGGTTATTTATGTAATAATAGAAATAATAATATATTTTGTTTATATTAGTTACTCCATCTACAAACAAATTACCTCCATTTTTTGTGCAATTGTTTAATTTGTCTTTGAAATCTTGATTTTTATCTATAGGATTAGAAGTTATATTTGCTATCTGAATATTTTGAAGTTTTGAGAATTCTAAATATTCAGTTAAAATTGATTTTGCATAATGAGTATAATCTAAAATGAATGGAACTTTTTCTTTGAATAAATGCATGAGTATGAAATTTTCTCTGATAAAATCTTTATAAATATTGCTCGATGTAAATAATTCTTTCTCTTTTCCTGACACATCTAAAATATTATACATTAATTCTACAAAATTGATATCTTTAATATATAAAAATGGATTGATTTTATTTTCTTCATCTTCTGAATCCTCCTCTTTTTTCTCTTTTTGAGGATTTAAAGTTTGTTCAATATATTCATTAATCACCTGCAACATATAATTTTTTAATTTTTGTCTATTATTATAATTTAAAATAGGAGCATAATTTACATAGGAAGCAATATATATCATATAATAATCAAAGTATTTCAAAATATTTTCAATTTCATCTTTTTTTGATTTCCAAATTTCTTCATTTTCTTTTGTTGTTTCAATAAAGGTATTATATCCATTAACTAATATTTTATATTTATCTAATTGATTGACTATATTATTTTTATTTGTTTCTAAATTATCTATCTGAATTTGTAAATTATCGATTTCTTTATCAATACCTTTAAATTCCTCTTCGTGTTTACTTATTAATATTTTGCTCTCTTCTATATTTTTTTCTAATTTCTTTATTTCATCTCTTATTTCAATATTGTCATTATAAACTTTGTAATATTTTTTAATAGCTAAAACGTATTCGCACATTAATCCTGCTAATTTAAAATTCTTATTATATTTTTCTAATCCACCATAATCAGGATGCTCCATAAATTCTTTTATTAAATCATTAAATTCATTCATTTTTTTGGAATAATCCATATTAATGAATCTTTTAAAATATTTTGGTGAAATATTTTTTTTGATATAATCATAATCATTTCCATTAGTATCTCCTAAGAATAAAAATAATTTCTGAAACAAAAATTTTCCGAACTGGAAATTCTCCCAAGTATTTTTACAATCAACTATATCCTTATCATTAAATTTAGCAATTCCTGCTGCTATTTTTCTTATAGATTCTTTAGAAGAATGCAATATTTCATTTAATCTATTAACTTTTGCTTCTTTTTCTCTCTCAAAATTTTTTAATAATTTATCCTCATCTTTTCTTTTCTCTTTAATTTTATTTTTCTCTGCTGTTTTTAGATTTATTTGTTTTCTTTTTTCTTCAATTAATTTATCATTATTCTCTCTGGAGGGCAATAAATCCACAATCATTTTTTGCTTTTCTTCAACAAGTTCTGTAACTTTTTTTATATTTGTAAAAATTTTGGTGTAATTTTCTTTCTTTTTTAAAAGGATATCTTTGTATTTCTTGTAATTTTTTGAAAAAAATTCGCAGACATTCATGTAATTTCTTTGATTGATTGGAATTTCGATGTTTAATTTCTTACTATATGATTCATATATTAATTTTGCAAAATTGAAGATATCTATTAATATATTTTTATTTTTAATGATTTCTTGAGTACATTCACAATTAGAAAACATTTTTTCCGAAATATTTTCAAGCATATTATCATCATGATTTTTAATATATATAACAAGGAAATTATTTACAATATTTGGGTAATTAAGAAATAATGTTCGATAAGTATAATTATCATAATCAACAGATAAAATAATTTGTAAATTATTTTTTATTCTTAATTTCATATCATTTACCGATAAATTCTCTTCTAAATTATAAAAATGTTCCTTATCACTTTTGACTTTCTGGAATGCCTTATATTTTTCAAGTATTATATTTGGATCTAATAATGAAGATATTAATTCAAAAATATAAATTTGTTTATCTTCTGTTAAATTATTGAAAATATCATGTTGAAAAATCAAAAATATTTTTTTATTATTAAAAACAACATCAGCCAAAGTTTTTATTATACTTTCTTCTTCAAAAATTTCTTTTGTTTTGCTTATTAATTTGTTTATATTAATATTCACATAATTATATCTCATTATATATAAAGCAATTTTGATTAATATTTCTTTTCCAGAAAAATCACTTCCCATTAATATAATATTTGGATATTCATTATCCAAAATCCTCAATAATCTTATAATAGTATTTATCATATAATCATTATAATCATTTATTATATAATTAACATCCTCAGTTCCTTTTACTCCTCCATTTTTATAATAATCCCCATAAAAAGCTTTAATTCTAGAAACTATATAATTTTTAAAATCAGTTTTTTTTTCAACGAAAACATATTCCAAATTTCTGGGTTCTATATATTTACCTTCCTTATTTTCTTCATATATATCTAAAAAATTTTTGCAATAAATAAAAGAAGAATCATTGTCGATTTGATTGAAAATGCTTATATCTAACTTATCTTGCTTAAATGATGCATTGAATGAATGTATCAATATTTTCTTAAAAGTTTCAATATCTGCTTGATTAATAAATTTATCAGAATATAAACAATATGATTCATATATGAATAATTTTTTAAGATATTCAGTATATTCTGTTGTACCTCTAAATATAAATTTATTAAATTGTTGGATTATTTCTGTTATATCTCTTAAATTTATGAAATAATGCAAATTGGAATAATCAAATTTTATTTGCTCATTTAATAATTCATTCATTTTAAAAAGTACAGATAAATATTGATTGGAAATAATATTTGATATATTTGGAATATAAGTTCTGAAATGGAATTCCATGGTTGATTTATAAAGACTTAAATAACTTTGTTGAGTCATATTTAACGTCACTAAAGAAAATTGATTCATATATCTAATGAAATCTTCTTTTTCATTACTATTATCATCAAATTGATTATTCCCTAATAGGTTATTGAAATAATTACCGGAATTAACTACATTCAAATCGTTATAATATCGAATCATATTTTCTTTATTATCATAAGTTAATTTTTCGTTTAGTAAATATCTCATATATTCATTAAAATTATTACTTTTTTTGCATAAATGAACATCGTCAATAAATACCAAAGTTTGTCTTTGGTATCTATCTCCATATACTCTTCTTAATATTTTATCCATTTTAGTATTTATTTCTTTTTCTATTTGATTCGTATTTGTATTATATGTCATTTTAATCTTTATTTGCTTTATTATTTTTTTCTTATTTTCTAATTCATTTAAACCTTGATTAATTATTGAAGAAAGACCTGAACAGTTTTTTCCGAAAAAGAAAATTGGAATTGAGGATTGTATCAATTTTTCAAAAATGTAAATGTATTTAAAATTTTCAACATTGTATACAAAATTGTGACCGTAATAATAAACAGTGTTTTTTTTGAAAGAAGGATTAGGGTATTTCTCCTCATTGAATATAGTATTCCAAAGAGCAAAGGAATTATTTTCATCTAAATAATAATCAAAGATTGGTCCTTTTAAATCATCGGATTTAAATATATCCCCAATGGCTTTTTCTATTTTATTTTTTATCAAAAAATTAGTCAATAAATTCATAATCCAAGAAGAACAAAAAATAAATATTGATAAAGTTTGATTTTTCACTATTTCTATTCTTGGAACATAATCATAATTCCTTCTCCCGATTTTAATATCAGTGAAATCGAAATCTGGTAAAAAAGAATTGAATAAATTTATTATATTTTTCGCTATGAAATTTTTATTTATACAAAAATCAATGTTTTTTAATTTATTGTTAATTATAAATTCAATAATTTTTGGAAGATAATTTTCAAATAAACCTTTAATATATAATTTCAATTCCTCGTTTTTTGATGTTTTATAATTTGTATCTAAATACGCATAGCAAATATTTAACCAATCAAATGAAGTATAGTCAAATGATATGATATTCTGCTTTGTTATAAAAGATGGCGTTGCTCTTGATAAAGAAGTTGTTTCAAATATTATTTTTTTATTAGATAAATTAATAAAATCGCCATCGTGAAGAGTATATTTATTATATTCATCAAAATAATTTGTTAAAAAAGAACACCATTCATATGATATGCTACCATCGAATACTATAGATTTATATTCGTTTTTCTTTACTTCATTTGAATTATTGTCTTTAATATCTTCATTAGAATTTTCATTTGATATAAAAGATAATTTCTTATAATGTTCATGCAATTCAGTTAAAAATGGTCCGCCTAAATCAAGAAAATTAATCATGTTTTTAAAATATATATTAGTTGCTTGATATCCGGCTAAAATATTGTTGGAAATAAAAATATCGGAATGACTTTTATAATTAGGATATATTTTAATATAAGAAAAATTTGGATAAACTTCGTTATTTATTTTGTTTAGTTTTATAGATATTTCCTTCATATATAAAAGAAAGTTACTTTTTCCTGATAAGCTTGGACCTAATAAAACAAAAGAATTTCTATCTTTTATATTATGATAAAAATTTTTAATTTTTTCTATATAATAACTCTTATCAAATCCAAATTTTTTAAGAGTTTCTTCAAAAATTGAATCTTCAGGCTTTATTATATCACTTTCAACATCTTGTTTTTTATTATAATTATTAATCATTTTCTTATTATTTTTCATTTGATAATTTTTTTCGGATTCTTCATAATCAAATAAAGTTATATTAATTAATGTTTCTATATTTTCTTTATATGTTTTATCACCATTTAAAAATGATATAATTATATTTAATAAACATTTTTTAACAACATCATTGACATTCTTTTTATTAATTTCATTTCTTTTTATGATTAATTCATTTTTAAGTTTATCAAATAAACAAGGAAATATTTTTTCTTTCAAATTTTTCTTGTTTAATAAATTCCCTTTATATATCAATCCATTAATAATGAATTTAATTTTGGAAGCTATTTCATTGGCTTTATTAATTTTATAAGAGTTCAAAAGCAATTTTACGTAGGAGTAAAAGTCAACATAATTTATTCCAATGTTTCTAAAATTAGATTTTACACTTAAAGGTAAAATATAGTTTTTATTATTGATATGGAATGAATCAATATTATAAGACAAAAATATATTAAATTTTTTAATGTTAATTGCATATTTTTCATTATTTCTATCAGTGAAATATCCTTCTTCTGATTTGGAATGTATTAATCTGAATATTTCATTTATCCTTTCGACCATTATTTTGAAATGATTGAATTGTAATAATTCAATGTTTTTGATGCATACTAAATTTCCATTTTTCATATTTCCATAAATAATATTATTTACTCCAGTTATATCTAAACATTTATTTGAAGTAAAATAAGATATATTTTTCCCTAATATATTAGACGTAATATTTAAAATTTCTTTTTTGAAAAAACTTTGGTTATTATATAATAAAAAAGGAATGCGATAATATAAAGCATTTACTATAGATAAAAAGGTCTTTTCAGTATCAGGTAAAACAAAAAAATCGTATTTTAATCCGGTATATTCATTGCCATATTCAAAATTAAAATTAAATAATTTAATATTAACAGAATCATTCTCAACTTTTATTTGTAAAATCTTATAAAATGAAAAATCATATATTTTTGCTACATCTTCTCTCACTAAATTCTCAATAGATTTTACAAAATAATTAATAATAGCAATAATTGATATTAATATTTTTATTTTAATAACATTATTATTTGCATCTTTAATCATTTTTGTATAATCCTTTTCTAAATCTTTTAATTCATGATAAAAATCAAACATTTTATCAAAAGCTTCTTTTTCTTTTTCCAAAGTTTTTTCTAAACTATAATAAATTATATGATAAGCACATATGAATACTAATTGATTTAAACTATTATTTTTATAATTATCTTTCTTTTCTATTAAATCCAATATTATACTAGTTGGTTTAGTATTTGTTTTAGTTTTAATTATATTATCAAAATTTTTTTTGAAATTTTTGAAGAAATCTTTGATTTTTTTTGTTAGGCCTAAATCCAAACATTCTAATCCATCTCTTAGAGTTCTTGTTGTTTTATGATATTTTATTATTATTTCTTCTTTATCTTCTTTTGTGACGAATTTTATATTTTCATCAGTTTCTTTTCCTGGGTCTATTGATTCAATAAAAGGAAATAATTTAAGTAATAATTTTTGTCTTATTTCATAGGAGTCTTTGTTTATTATTAAAGATATCAATTCTTCGTCATTTAATAAGTAATAATCCTGAAAATCTTTTCGTTTTTTCTGGAGGAAAGTTCTAATGGATTTAAAATTTTGTTCATAGTTATTTATTAATAATCTTAAAGTATTAATAGTTCTATCATGTCCATAATCAATATATTTACTTAATATAATGCAATCCTTTAAAGTTCTCACAAGGGATTTAGTCAAAGATTCATTTGATAATTTTTTAAATTCAGCAGGAAATTCTTTTGCAAATTCTGAATTAAAAATCAACTCATCAACATTTAACATATATATTTGATATTCATAATAAGTATCCAAAAAAAGTTGATATTTATAAACATTATTAACTAAAGCTCTAAAATCACTTTCTATTACTGTTATATAAGGATTCAATAATTCTTTATTTAATTTCGATAAATTTTTTTCTATATATTCTTGTTCCTTATCAAAATCTTCGAAACTTATTATATATTTAGTATTGGCCTTTTCATTACTATCTACTTTGACTTTTAAAGGAATGTGATGGGTTGCAAAGCTATCTTGGACAATTTTATATATTTCCTTTATTTTATATTCTTCGTTAGCTCTTAAATTTATCTCGTCTAAAATTGGGATTGAGTCAAATAATCCATTCATATAAACTAATTTTTCAAATGTGAAACTTGCATCTGAAAAGTCCATCCCAGTTAAACCTAGTGCATTCTTTACTGCTTCTTTTAAATAATCTACTTTTTGAATATTATCGTTATGAATGATTTTTAAAATATGACAAACTTTTTCATAAAAAATTACTTTCGATAAAAATTCTATAGACACCTCAGAACCATCTAAATCTTTTTTTGCAATTATGCAAGTATTTTTCCAACTACTTAAATTTTGTTCAAAAGTATTTAATTCTATTTCCATGATTTGTTGCTTTTCCTGAGATTTAATTAAATTTTTAAATTCACTCAAATTTTTCCAAATGCTCATTTTGAGGTCAAAATCATATTTGACTAAATCTAAATTTTCAAAATTGGATTTATTATTATCTTCCATATCAATATCTATTTCTTGTTGTTGAAATAATTTCTTATCTCCCATGGCTTTTTTAATTCTAAAAGATTTTTCTTCTAATAACATTATCGGTCCATCGGTTTCTTCACTATATTTATTAATTTGGTCCTCGTTTAATTCTTCATGGATTTTTTCAACCATTTCATCATATTTTTTAATTTTCGACATTAAGTCTAATTTAAATTGCTTTATATTTTGTTCAATAAAATATTGCATTGAATCCATCTTTCTTTCGTAATTAGTTCTTAAACCAATTAATTGATCATATTTTCTTCTTTCAAAATCTTCAAATTTTATATCTTTATGTAGAACAATTATATTATTTAATTCTTGGATTTCATCGACTTTATCTTCAATATCAACTTTTTTAGAAACACAAAATTCCACAGCTTTTTTTAATTTTATGAATAACTCAATATTTTTATTTGGTACATTGAAATTAATACTATTAAAATTAGTTTCTATTTCATATCTTAATTCGTCCATTTTCCGACTTAATATTCTCGGAATTATAAAAAATATTTTTCTCATATAATTAAAAGGGATATTAACAATTTGCTCTAAAAATATTTCCTGATTAAATTCAAAAATTCCAATATTCGTTTTTTTATGCATTTTTATTACAACATCTCCTTCTTCTTTAAACATTTTTATATAATTATTTAAATCATTATGATCAGAATTTGCTTCAATCTGATTAAAATCAAGTTTGATGAATTTATTATAATTCATTAATGATGGCGTTAAACTCATTGCTTTTTCTTCTAAAGCACTATGACAATTCCCAAAACTGTTTTTAATATTTTTCAACAAATCATTAATTTCAGAATCATGTTTAATCCTCGCATTCAAAGCTCCATTTTGATCCATCGTAACATCAAAAACATCTTCAAAACAAATCATATATTGTGGAAATTCTTCAGGACTTATAAAATTTTTCATATTGACGACTTGACTTATATTTTCTTGTATTAAATTATCAAAAAACGCTGCCCTAATTAATTCTATAGCTGGACTATAAGAAATTTGATCTCCAAGTGTTACTATCATTACTATTAAAATAGGAACATCATTCCATTGATTTAAATAACATTCATAAGATCGAGCAAATCTTTTACCTAATAATTTCAAAGAGTTTTTTATTAAATCAACTTTCGTATATCCGAATAAGAAATCGATTAATCTTATATATTTTAATATTTTCTTAAAATATCTTTTTCTTGTAGCATCTTGTGCGTAAGGGACTGAATCTTTCAAAAAAGCATTCATTGAACTATTTTCATCTCTTTGTAAAAATGAACCCTGATTTTTATTTTTATTTTTATTAATGATTAAATCATTGTTAGCATCTTCTTCATTTACAACAGGGTCTTCCAGAGTTATATTTTTTTCTTTTTTGAAATTGAGATAAGCACTTCTACAAGCTAAAGAAATTTCTTTTTTGACTCTTCCTCGAAACCTTTCTAAATAAGAAGAATTAATAGTTAAAATATCAGCATGGATTTGATTGAATTTATTCAAATATACCGGTGATGGTATATTTAACTTGAATAATTCATAAAATGTCATTTCTTTAAATATTTTCCTTGCTTCTAAAATTCCTTTTAATAAATGTGGTTCAGCAAATATTGTTCTTTTTTTGAATTTTTCAGTATAAAATGTTCTTTGTTTTTTGCGATAATATCTTGTCCATAATTCGAATAATTTCGCATTATTGAAATTCTTGATTAAAGGTATTTTCATTAACTGCTTGTATTTAATATAATCATTAATCCAATCACTTATTGTGTAAACTTTCGGTACTCCTCTTCTGTAATGCAAAATTGTATTTTTCGATATGGTTAAATATTCACTACTGTTAGAGGTATAATTTCCATCTATAAATAATTTCGATTTAAATTTAACTGATTTGAAACTTGGATTTATGTCATGATAAGAACATAAAACATAATCATAAGGACCTCCGACTCTTTTCGCGTAAAGAAAATCATTTTCTTTTAAAAATAAATAAGACTTAAATGTCGAAAAGTCAATTAAATTTGATTTTCTGATTAAATTTATTTTAACAAGTTTCTCAGTTTTTGAAATTTTTGGTTTACTTCGATTTTTAATTTTTATCAGAGATCTTTCTGTTAATGGTAATGTCGTAGTTAAATGACTTTTTCCTTCTTCTTTTCTAGTAGTGAGAAAACTACTTATACTTCTTTTGTCTAATTTTTTCTTGAATATATCTTTTTGTATAAGGATTTTTTTATAATCGCCTTTTTTGATGGATTCATTAAATATTTCTAATTTTTTGATTTGAACCGTTTTTTCTTCTGACTTTTTTTTACGGATTTTATCTAATAAAAATAATTTTTCTTCTTGTTTGTTTATTATCTCGGATATATTTGTCTTTTTTAAATTAAATATTTTTTTCTTGTCAATTATAGTAGGGCAATTGATTAATTCTCCAATATCCTGAGGTATGTTATTTTTAGTGTTCCAATTTTGCATAATAATTGAACCATTTAAACCTTTTAGGATATCGGAAACTGAGCGACTTGAATTCGTATGCATTGATGATGATAATAAAATTTTATGACGAATTGGATTTAATTTTTTTCTGAAAGTATTTGTTTGTAATGGATTTAAGTATAATTTCTCTTTGATTTCATTTTCCATTTTAAATTTAAATTGTAATAATATGAAATTATATTAATCGAAATTCATTTAATATATTTAAATATAATTCAAATTGTATTTTTGATAAAAAAATTAATTTGCCCCAGGAGGAGTTAGTAAGACAAATTTAATGCATTGGAGTCAAATTCACCAGATGAAAAAATTGGTGTATTATAATCCCAATTTCAATAAGGAAAAAACTGCTAAAGAATATAACA
>NBJL03000165.1:10639-27651 GCA_002087855.3 Entodinium caudatum | reverse complement strand
AATTATAAATTTGCTAAAAAATAGAAAAATTAATATAAATAAAATGTCGGTAAATCAAAATATACAAAATTATACCATCGAGAATTTCGCTAAATCAATAAAAAATTCAAGTCCAACTTTTCTATCTTTAAATTGTGACAAAAAAACCTTGCTTGATAATTATAATTATATTCTAACAGAAAAGGCCAAAGAAAGACTCGATAAATTGTATACTTATATCGCATATGGAATTCCAGTATTATTAGAAGGAGAAACAGGAACATCTAAAACATTAAGCGCTGAAATAATTTGTAAACACATATTTGAAATAATGAAAAACGAGAGTAATGGCATGAAAAAAGAAGAAAGTTATATAAAGTTCAATTTAAGTGCCGAGGTAAAAATTAATGATTTAATGCAAAAATTTATAGGAGATAAAAGTTCCTTATCAGGATTAGAAATTATGGATGGACCTTTCATAAAAGCTTTTAAAGAGGGAATACCTTTAATTTTAGATGAAATAAATTTAGCTTCAGAAGAAGTTCTTCAATGCATTGAAGAAGCTTTAGACAGTAATGAAATTAATATGGAAATAACTGGAATTGGTAATATTAACTGCAAAAAAAAAGAAGGGTTTTGTTTGATTGCCACTCAAAATCCAAATCGGGGAAATTATATCAACAAAAGACAACATTTAAGTAAAAGTTTTTTATCGCATTTTCAAATAATAAAATTTCCTCCTTTTGAAATCGAGGAATTAAAAGAAATAGCCGAAAAATTATTTAAATCTTTTAATAACAATCGAGATGGTAACGATAAAGATAAAAAATTTATTTCTGATTTAATAAGCTTTCATAAAACTTGGACATCTGATGAGGAAAGGAAAAATGAAATAGCATGTTTTACTATTAGAGAAATTGCGGCAACTGTCAAAGCATATATAGACGAAGGAAAGAAAAATCCATTTAAAATAGTTAAAGTAATATACGCATCCAGATATCCAAGTACTATTAAAAAAAGATTATTATCATTATTAGGAAGTTATGAAACCTTTAAAACAGAATATGAAAAATATACCAGAAGTGGTTCAAATTTTCAAATTCCTGGGGAAATAAAAGGTTTTTATAAAAATGAAGTTTTAAAAGAAGTTTTAGAATCTTCCTTATTTAGCCTTCAAAAAAGAAGAAATATACTAATCATTGGAGATTATGGAATTGGCAAATCTCATATAGCTAGAGAAGTGGCCAAAATTTTTAATTTAAGGAATAATCAACAAGAAAATAATTATTGTCATTTTATTTGCACTGAAGAAACAAAATGCACTGATTTAATAGGGTATCAGATACCAAAGGAAAGCGGAAAAAATATTTATATGGAATGGAAAGATGGATTTTTAACTAAAGCAATAGAAAAAGGAGAAATAGTAATTTTAGATAATTTGCAAGAGGCAAATTCAACGATAACAGAAAGATTAAATGGTTTTTTGGATATAAAATATGATGAGGACAAAAAAAAGGCCACATCTAAAAAATTTGATATTCCGGAAAATCCCCTAAAAAGTTCGATTGAAATACATAAAAATTTTAGGATTATAGGCATTTGTGATAATAAGACAATTAATCAAATGTCTCCAGCGTTTCTGAATCGATTTGATATTATAGTTTTAGAAAATCAATTAACAAATATTTCTAATAATGATTTAAAAGAATTATTAGAAATAATAATTAATAAAGGAAAAGAGGAATCAGCTATCGATAAAAAAGTTAATTCAGATCTTGATAGTTATTTAAAAGATGAAGAAGAGGATGAAGAAAATGATGATAATGTTGATAAAAACAATGAAAAAATTTTAGATAGA
This sequence comes from Entodinium caudatum, assembly GCA_002087855.3. Taxonomy (NCBI): domain Eukaryota; phylum Ciliophora; class Litostomatea; order Entodiniomorphida; family Ophryoscolecidae; genus Entodinium; species Entodinium caudatum. The sequence goes on along the minus strand of NBJL03000165.1, from coordinate 25,814 downwards.
GAAGCTATTAATTATTTAGCTGAAAAATTAAGTATATTTTTCGACAAAAATAATAATATAAATAAGTCTGTGACATTTAGTGATATTTCAAGACTTTGTTACTCAATAAAAATTTTTTTAGAAAATAAAGGGAATGAATTCAAAGATATTCCAAAGAAACATTTAATTGATTTTATATATGAGCTTTTATTCTATGAAAAAGATATTAAAATAAAAGATAAAAGAATTAAAAATATATTACTCAATTTATTGAATCAAAAATTCAATAAATTCGAGCAAAAAGAAAATGAGAAAAAAATTAATTTTATTTTCAGTGGAAATGAATCTCTTGAAAATTTATTATCCATTGTATATGCATCTTATTTAATTAATTTACATTTATGCATTATTGGTCCGCCTGGTGTAGGTAAGACAACTTGTGCGAAATTTATTTCTGAGTTTTTACAAGAAAAAGAAAATAGCTATAAATTTTACCCTTTCCACAGAAATACTAAAATAACCGATTTATATGGCACCTTGAATCTTAATGAACAAAAAATGGAACATTATAATGGACCTTTAATTGAATCAGCTCATAACGGTTTTACTTTTATTGCTGATGAAATGAATTTAAGTTCCATTTCAATCATGAAATCAATTGTACCACTTTTAGATCCCCTTTTAAATAAGAATTTATTAATTCCAGGAGTCGATAAGCCTATTGATATCAGCGATAATTTCTTCTTCATTGCTTGCCAAAATGACTTGGATAATTTGGGAAGAAATATTGTTCCTGAAATGCTACAAAGAAAAATAAGAAACATAAATTATCCAAAGCAAACAGATGAAGAAATAAAAGACATATGCAAAGAAAAACGAAATAAGGACTTCGGACAGGATAAAGAATTCAGCGAAGATGATTCAGAATTACTCGGGGATTTTATGATGAAATATAATGAAATAATTGATAAATATAAATTACCTTTATTAAAGTGGTCGTTTAGAGATATAGATAAAATAATTAAAAGAATTTCTGAAAACGTTAGAGATATAAAAAACTTTAAAAATTTTAAATATTTTCATTTTATATATTTTTATTTATTATCACCAATCCCAAGAGAATATTTTGATAAAGAATATGACAAAAGGACCTTAAAAGAAATTATACATACATTATTTGTTGATGTTTTCCACCAAAGAAAAATATCTGATGAATTATTAGAAAATTTTTTTGGAAAACCAAAAGCTGATTTGAAAAATAATTTTTTGATGAAAGGAAATCTCGGTATTAAATTTGATAATCTAGAAAGAGTTCTCCAAGAGGAAAAAATTTATGAAGAAGAATTACCTAATTATTATGATGATTTATTCAAATTAAAATTGATTTCAAAAGGTGAGCCTATCTTATTAATGGGTCCATCTAGTTACAAAATGCATTTAGCAAAATATTTCATAAAGGAAATAAATTTAAAAAAATTTAATATTATTAATTTAAATTCAAAAACTAAAATAGAAGAATTACTTGGAGGCTCTACTGTTTTGCCTCCTGATTCTTTTATGTTTTTTTATGATATATTAAAAGATTTGATTAATTTCAAGGATGATAATGGTGATAAAAAAATAAAGGAGGGTTTATTGAAAATGAAAGAAAAAATAGTGGGATATAGGAATAAAGAAACCTTATATCGAATATTTAGAACTTTGTATAATAATATGATTATTAACTTAAAAAATAAAAATAGGAAAAAGATGAAACAAGAAAATATGCAAGAAGAAATACAACAATTAGATACAGATAATGCAAATAATAATAAAAATTCTTTGCCTCAATTAGTATTCAAACCTGGATCAGTTTTATTAAGTATTCTAAAAGAAGAATCATTAATATTCAAAAATGTGCATGAAGTGTCTACTGAAATTTTTGAGAGATTTAATGAATTATTTGGCTCAGAAAGAATTTTAAGTTTAAATGAAGAAATATACGGAACACTTTTTAAATTTAAAAAGGATGAAGCTGAGAAAAACACAAACAAATCAATAAATTTAAAATTATTAGATGATATTTATATATTCGCTACATGTCCTGAAAATTCATTTCATTCAATATCAGAATCTGTTTTGTCAAGATTTTCTGTAATATGTGTTGGAGAACATGGAATAAAAGAAAAAGAAAAAATTATAAGAAATTATTCAAAAAAATGTCATTTAATGACAGTCTATTCATATCATCAAATTATGGATGAACTTCATAACCAAAATTTCAACAATATTAATAAACTTAAAAATTTAATAGATATTTTTAATGAAATGAATAAAAACAATATTGATAATAATCAAGAATTAGATAAGATCCTTAATAATTTGAATTATGCAATACATTATATCAAGCTAAATAATAAAAAGCATTTATATGATATTTGTGATGGGTTGAAACTAGAAGAAAGTCCTTTAAAATATGAAAATAATTTTTTAATTTCTAGAGTTTCTAATTTAAAAATACAAACAAAAATAGAATCTGAATTAAATGAAAATGAATTTAATGATATTGTATTTACTCCTATATTCAATGAAATGGCGGATTTAATTCATTTTGGAATATGTACAGGAACCCCTATAATTTTAGAGGGGTATCCTGGCCAAGGTAAGCAAAAAGTAATTAATTATATTAGCGATTTATTGAATTATGAAGTTGAAAATATTATAATTACAAGTAACTTTTCAGTGGATGATTTATTTAAAAAGACAGTTTTAGAATCAAAAGAAGATGGAACATTTAATATTGGTGTTGTTGATACAAGACTCAATAGAACATTATCAAAGTCAAGGTCTAAATTTGATAAAAAATTAATTAGAAACGAATTATCAATTAAGGAAGCTAATCCGAATAATATCATTGAAGACCAAGATAAACAAAAGCACATATTATTCGTCTTTCATAATATTCATAAAGCAAGTGCTGATGTTCTTTCAAAAATTTCAAGTATATTTAACAAAAAGTGTGTTGATTCCAATTATTTTTTTATTGGGATTGTTAACATAAAGGAAAGCCTGGTTGAAAGAAATTCTTATTATTATACATATTTTTATAATTCAATTTATTATATTGTTAAATCTTCGAGTGTTGATATCTCATATTATAAAAAATTATATAAAGATAAAGATATTGAAGTTTCTGTTTTAAAATATTTTGAAAACAATGAAAAGACTGATGAAATTAATTTTACACTTACTGATTTTTCTAAATTTATTTCTTTGAAAAGAATATCTCATTTTGATGATTCATTTTTAGAAGAAATCATTTTTAAAAATAGATACTATTTAAACAGGATAAATAATAAAACAAATTTATCCAATAATTTTCTTAATCAAAACCAATCATTTGACTTAGATATCAATTATAAAAATAATACTAATGAATTACTATTAGAATTAAATGGAAAATCAATCACATTGGACTCAAGGGAAGTTTTAGAGGATTTCGAAATAGAAAAAAATTGTCTTTCTTTTGAGCAAAAAAAATGCTTAATAGTTTTAGGACTTGCCGTTAAATCAAAATTACCTTTTATTTTACAAGGACCAACTGGAGTTGGAAAATCTCACTTAATTAAATTATTTGCAAAAATATTAGGCAAAAAACTTCATATAATAGTATTAAATAAAGATAATGACATTTCTTTATTAACAAAAAGGAACATTTTTAAAAATTTTGATAAAAACGACGAAAAAGATATAGAAGCTAAAATTAATAAAATTATTGGAAATATAGATGATATAAATAAACTTTCCTTAAAAGAAAAAATAAAAATGTTAAATGAATCAAATATAGATGAGCAAGAAATGAAAAAATTTAATGAATTAAAAGAAAAATATAAATTCATCCATAGATTTAAATATGAAAAATCAGAATTTTTAAAAGCAGTAGAAGAAGGAGAATGGATATTATTAGATGGTATAGAAAATGCTCCTGCTTCAATTATTGAAAGAGTCACTCTTCTTTGTGGAGAAAAGCCAGAATTAAATTTATACGAAAATGGACAGGAGCCAATACATCCAAAAGAAGGATTTCAATTATTTATGACTTATAATCCAGAAAGGATAAATCATAATGAATCTATTCCTAGTATATTATTAGATAAATGCTTAATTTATTATTTGGATTCTTTTATGAACAATCAACAAGCAATATCTCAAATTATTTATGGATTTTTGGTTAATTCAAATTATTCGACAAATACAGATTTACTTTTGGAAATATCATCCAGAATATCAAATGTTCAAAATAAAATTCAAAAAGAATTACAAAAAGAATCAGAAAAAAACATCGATGAAGAATGGGAAAAAATCTCAGAAAGAACATTAACTAAATTCTGTAAAAATTGGAGTTTTCTTAAAGTTAATTTGATTGAAATTCCTTCGCTAATAAAAAATAATTTTCTTTATTTTTATTTTCCATCAAGTGATATAAAAAAATATGACCAAATAATAAATAATATAATAAATGAAAAAGGTGTTAATTTTGTACCATTAGCAAAAAATTATAGAATAGAATGTAAAGAACCTTTAAATCTATTAAATCTCTTAGAGCAAAATATAAAAGAGAAAAATGAAAATTATTCGTTTAATTTAGGTAAATTTATTTTTTCTTGTTTGGATATTCCTTTTGAATATTTGAAAATTATACAATTCAATATTGAAGAGGTTATAAATAAAGCTGATAAAATAAATTATAAAAGCATTTATTTACCCTTAAAAAAATTTGTCAATTATATAGATGAAACTTATATTTCATTTGAAAATAGCGAAAAAAATATAAATAATATTATTATTAGAGAAGCTATATATTTTCCAACAGTCAGGATTCTATTATTTTTTGAAAAACTTTATAAAAACTGTTTATTATCATGGGATTGTATAGATTTATTATATCAAAACACAAATTTATTTGAATCAATAAAAATATTATCTAAGCAACAGAATTTGGAAGCCTTAGGTAAGTTTTTCAAAGAAGTAATTAAGAATATAAACAATATTAATGATATTATAAAGTTATTCCCTTATTCTCTATTTAAAAAAACAAAGTTTTCCTTATTGAATGAAATTTTTGGGATTATTATTAAAAACACTGCTAAGGAAAAAATGAATTTCAAAATAATAATGAAGAACAAAGAATATATTTTTAAATATACGCAAAATGAAAAAAATGAAAATTGTGTTATTATTGTTGATTTAAATTTAAATGATAATAATGAATTAATTATCACCAATCAAACAGTAATTATAATTCCGACAGTAAATAAAGATAAAAGTATACCTGCTTTGCAAACAGAAGCAAATGAATATTCAAAACTAAATATGTATTACTTAATGTTTATTGAAAAGATTGCTAACTCTAAGAATATAGATAAAAAAACATTTAAAAAAATTTATAAAGAAATTATTCTCAAATTAGATGATAATATTAATCTGAATACAAAAGTTAATTTTAATTTATCGGATTTATTTAAAAATAAGAATAATCTAGTAGCAAAAATTTGTTCAATTTTATTTATAAACAACGCTGATTTAATGGAGGATTTATCTTATCTTTTAAAAAATATTGAAAGAAATCTTTTAGATATATTTAATTATTTAATTAGCCAAATTTTAAATGAATCTTCAGATTCTTTTAAAAATAAATTAGATATAATTTTGAGTATGTCTAAGGATTTATCTATTATTTTAGACGAAAAAACTTTCATTGTTAATTTATCAAAAGATGAAAATTATATAGACAATTTAAACTTCAAATCAATTGAGGAGAGAAAAAAAGTTCAACATGACTTAAAAAATGAAATAAATAATATTAATTTTTTCATAACAAAATATAATGACTTTCCTTTTGTAAAAGAAATATTCTTATCATATAGTAAATTATTGGAAGATGAAAATTTAAGAATGATTAAAAAAACTGATGAATTAGAAATTGTTGATTTTAAGGAAAGAATAGCCAATAAAATAAAAATAGGATTTTCTTCAAAGAAATTGATTAAAAGCTTACTTAAAGATTTAAAAAATAGAAATAATTTTGATAGTTTAAAAGAATTTGAATCACTTATTGATAATTATTTAATTAAATATAATAAGCTAAAAGAAGAAAAAAAAATTAAAATATTTTCAGAAATAGATATATCTGAAGAAATTATTAAAGAAGATAAATTAAATAAAAATATGAATTTATTAGAATTATTGTTAAAATATTCTGAGATCAAAGATATAGTTAATAACATTATTACTGATAATCAAAATAAATTAGTGTACTTACAAAAATTAAATGAAATAATTTCTCCAAAATATTTAGATTTCTTTAATTCTTTCCTTATTTTAGATAATATTAGAATAAAAAATATTATTGAAGATATTTATGGATTTTTAGATGCAATGTTAGTGCAAGAAATAATCAATAATAATTTAGTGAAAAATTTGTTAGAAATTAAAAAATTATTGAATAATTTGTACTGCATTAATAATTACGGAAAAATAGATGAAATTTGGTGCAAAAATATTGAAAAAAAATATAATTTAAGTTCAAATATTTATATGCCAATATTGAATGATAAATCATTTATAAATTTATTTATTAAGATAAAGAATAATACAATGGAAAAAGAAGAAGGATTCTTAATTGAAATAGATTCTTCTTATAATGATTATGATTTATCTGTTCTTGATGATATTTTTAATGATATTAATAAGGTATTTGGAGGATTAATTCATGGAGAAAATCAACAATTGATTTTGGATATTGGAAATACATTGATTTATCATTTAATTAATAATAAACAAAAATTTATGCAATTCAATGATATAAATAAATTGTGTGATACTATTCAAAATTTTATGAATAAAAATAAAAATGATTCATCATATAAAATAAAAATTCATATTTTACAAAATTATATGAGTGCAAAAGAATTATATTTAAATTATAATAATAATGAAAAATTATTATTAGATGATGTTAATACTCAGGAAGATAAAAAAGAATTATTTACAAAAAATTATCCTTCTTTAATCAATTATTTAAATTATAATCAAAATATTTTCAAAGCTTTAATAGAAGAACCTGATATATTTAATTTTAAATATTGTTCAAATTCGATTCCCCTTTGGTTGATTTGCTTAAGAACTTTTGCAAATTCAAAAAATATTAAACCTTTCTTTGAATATTCATATGATATTATAAATTATTTCGAAGAAGAATTTAAAAATAAAATAATGGAAAAATTAAAAAAACAGTATAAAGATATTTATTGGGTTCTATTAATAACTCCTAATTATACTAAAATCATTGTTAATGAATTTTATGAAAGAATGTTTAAATTTTTTAATATTTTATTATATGACATAACTTTATTAAATTCAAATAATCAGTATAATTTTTATGGAACAATCAAAAATTTTATATTTAATTTATTCGATGTTGCATATGATAAAGGAATCAATTATTTTATGAAAGAAAAAATAGAACTTTTTAATCTAAACAATAATTTATCAAAACGATTAGAAGAATATACTAATACAAAATTTGAAATATTTTATAATTCAAAAAGCATGACAACTTTAAAATCTTTGTTAGAAATAATATTGAATAGTAAAAATAAAGATTCATTAAAAAGTTTGATGAGAAATTTAAAATCAGATTTAAAAGAATTTGAAAAACAATATAATATAGATTATAAAAACCATTTAATTAAAACGGAATTTTCAAATATGGTAAGAGCTTGTGAAAAATATAATAATTTAATTGATACATATAAGAATACTGAAAGAACAAATGAAGAAATAAATATTCTTTTAAATCTGAAAAATCACGAAATACAAAATTTTATAAATAATAGAGATATAAATTTTGTTGGCGAAAATTATGTCTTTTTTGATAATGAACCAGTACAAAAAGTTGAATATATTCAAGAAAATAAATATATGATTAAATATGCAAAAAATGATACAGTAGAGAAAATCCAATATTTTAATGATACAAATTTTGATGTAATTTATAAGGAATATAAATCACTAATAGAAAAAATGAAAGAAGCATATAATTTAATAAATACATTGAATAAATCTAATATTAATAAAGTAAGAGAATTAAATGATCTCATGGAACTAATTGAAGAAAAAAGAGAATTACTTCATATTAATGACAAACTTGATAAATTTATCATTGAGAGAATTAACAATAATTTTAATATTAATATTGAAGATCAAATAAAAAATATTTTATTGCAAATTAATAAGATAGATGGATATATTAAAAGTATTCTTAATGATTTAGACATTTATGAAAATGACAAAGATATTGATTATATCGAATACATGAAAAATGAAACAAATTTATATATTCCTGATAAAGATATTTTTAAATCCATTTCAAATAACAATGATGAATATTTCAATATTAAAAAAGAAAAAGAAATAATACCTTATTATATTATTCAAAATAATAGAATAATTGGATGTGATGAAATAAAATACGATTTAGGAACTTTGAATTTAAATGATGCTGAATTTCAAAACATTTATTTTGCTTCTTTTGATGACAATATTAAGCTTAAAATAATAAAAAAGGAAGATGACGTCGATATAATTAAAAGAAATAAAATATATTTAATAAAGGTGAAAATAAAAGAAAAAAGAGAAGAAGAAATTGAAGATTTACAAACTAGAGGTTCTTTTAAATTAGAATTTAATGGAAGCAGTAAAATTGTTGAATATTGTATTAAATACCAATTAGAAGCGGTGAAAATATATTTAAATTGCGATAAATATAAATTAAAATATATAGGCAAATCTACTTTTCTATTAAATACTCCAATTTTATTCCAGGATGAAACAATAAACTTTACTATAAAAAATTTATTTCTTAATTCAGAAAATAATTTCAAAATTAATTTAACAACCTTTGAAGATAACACTTGTATAAAGCCTATAAAAATTCAAAATAAAGAAGGATTTTCTTTACAAATAAAGTCAGAATCTGCAAATGATATTTTAAGTTGCTTAGTGACTATTTTTATTTGCCAAAGATTCCAATTCCGGATAAAGTTGAATTGTCAGATGAAGCCATTAGATTTTGATCTTCTTATTTCCTTAATTACTCGAGGAGGTTTTCTAAATAAAAAAATTTATTGCCCTTTTGATACTCAAGATGAATTTGATTTTATTCTTTATATAGGCGTTTCTCATAATAGAGTATGCAAAGCACTATTAGAAAAGGATTATGACGAAAGCCTTGTTTCAATTACTAATATAAATGACATTAATAAAATAATATTTTTAAATTCGATAAAAATTAATATCCATATAAAATTATTGAAAAAGGAAGAAACAATTATGAAATTAAAAGTTAAAATAGAAGGAAAAACCAAAGAAATAACAATTATATTTACTTCTGAAAATAAATGTAAAAATAGTGGATATAAACTTTTAGATAATGAATTAAAGAACGATGACAATTCTGATTTTTTTGCTTTTACATTTAATGAAATAACAGCTCATGGAATGAAAAGAAAAGATAAACCTGATTTTGATGATAATATAATAAGGAAAAAACCAGGATTTATAAATTCAAACAAATTTGTGAATTCTCCAATACCACATTTAAAAGAAATTGATACTAATGTAGATATTAATAATCTAAATATTCATGAAATAATTGATTTTTATAATAGAATTTCAGAAGCAGCAAGAATCATGCCTATTTATTGTTTAAATTATAAAAATGAAAAATCTTCCTCAAACATGCAAAAAATTGCGAGAAAAAATTTTTATATTTTAGAAGAAATTTATAAGAGTTTAATTATAGATGATGAAAAAGATGCAAAAGATTATGAAGAGAATTATTTTTATGAAGAAATAAAAGAATTTATTGATTCTTTTAATTACATGAAATCAATAATTGAAATCAAAGATGAAAGAATTGAAAAATTAATTGAGAAAGTAAAGAAATATATAAAACAGAATAAGAATATAAGTGGCCCTTTAAAATGGATTGCAGAAAAATTTATGAATTTAACTGATACTAAAAAAATCAAAGATCTAATAAAAAAATATAATATAAATTTAGAAGATTTTGAAGATATTGAACTTGATAGTGACAATTCACATGACAATCCAAAAAATATTTCTCCGAAGAAAGAAGAAGAAAAAATAACTAATAATAAACAGCATAAAAGAGCCAACACTATAGATAAAAATAATATTAATAATAGTAATAATAATATAAATACAATTCAAAACATTGATAAAAATAGAAACAATATTAATAATAACCCAAATTACAATACTACCAAAGATAATATTACAACCAATAGTACATCTCAAAATAATACTAATATTAAAAATGAATCACAAAATTTTTCAGACGTTAAAAATGATAAAATTCCTAACATAAAAAAAAATCCTAATAAACCAGTTTCTCAAAAGAAAACACCTAACACTACGAGAACAACATTTCCAAAAAAAGAAAAAATAATACAAAATGTTGATGAACCAGAAAATGACAAAAAAGACAAAAATGATGAAAAAGTCAATTCTCTATTGAATTCATTAAAAGATGAAGAAGAAAGAAAAAGAATAATCAACGAACGAATAAAATCAGTAAGACAAGAAAAAGCTTATATAAAACAAGATATTTGGAAAAAAAATGAAAAAAAAGAAAGTGTTTTTACCGATACAAAAATAATCCCTGAAGAGAAAAATTTTGATAATTATTTAAATAATCGATCCCAATTTTCTACTAAACTTTATTCAAGACAAGCAAAAATCACTTCTTTAGAGACTGTTAAAAAACAAAAAACCAATAATAATTCATTAAAGCCTAATTTTAAAAAAATAAAACCAATTTACCCCTCAAATATAGATAAAAATGAAGGTCAAGATCCTTTTCAACCTAATTTTATGATCGGCAAATTAGATAAAATGGACTATCTTCCAGATAAGGATTTATTAATCGATAAAAAACATGACTTTGAATCAGGGTTAAAATTTGATGATTCTATTGATAAGGATAATGATAAAAATATAGTTCAAATGGTGAGAAATAAACAAGTTAAAATATTTGTTTCTTCTGATAAAAAAGCAAAGTTTATTGAAAAAAATTTTGAAGAAAAAAAAAACTATAAAATTAAATTCCAAATATCTTTTGAAGATAATGAAGAATATTTCAATGAATTTGATAAAGATTTAATTAATAAAATAATCTCAAATATACAAGAAAAAGAAAATGAAGATGAAGATGAGACTTATTCAGTAAATATTCAAGAGCCTATAATTCCTCAAAATATAAAGATAAAAAGCGATATTATGAAAAATAGTGAAGAATACATATTAAAAGATTTATTAACCTTTTCCAAAAAGTATATGGAAAAAATATTTGGATTGATATCAAAAACTGATATAAATTTCAAAACAATTTCTTTTTGTTTTATAATTGATTGCTCATTATATCTCGGGATTGAAGTTAAATTACTTAACCTAATGATAATTTTATCTATCATTAAAATATTTTACATAGTAGATATTGAATTTTCGATATTCTTGTCAGCTGATGATAATTATAAAGTTATAATAAAGCAATATGATGATTATATTAATTATGAAGAATTAATTGAAATATTATATGAAACTATAATCATAAAAAGGTATAGGAATAATATATTAAAGACAATGAAAACTGCTGTTGAATATTTAAAAAATGAAAAAAGAAATACTATATATATTGCGTTCTTTGATTCAATGGATGAAAGTTTTACTTATCCAAATTATTGGTTGAAAAATGTTTTTAATGATGAAACAGATTCTTTCATATTAATACCAGAAATATCAAGACTTTATCTTGAGAAAAATGAAGAAATAATTAATAATATGATGAAAAATTTCTTAGAAAAAATTCAGAAAAATTCTATGTCAAAGGTAAAAATTATTGATATTAATTTATTTGCTTCTGATGTTGATTTAGGATTGAATTACTTATTTTCTGAAATAATTAACTTTTTAAATGATGTCAATGTTGAAAATTTAAATAAAAATAACAATGAAAATAATAATGAAATAGAAGAGCAGTTACGGATGAAAAAATTTGAGTATTTTGAAGAAATAATTAAATCAGATTTTTATAAAAATTTTGATAAGATATATTTCATTAACAATAAAAGAGAAAAAAATAAAAATCATTTAAAGGAAACTTCATATAAAATAGAAAATAATGAATTTCCTAAGTATGAAGAAAAAAATTTCCCTTCAAATAATTTTTTCCAAATATTATTAAAAAATTCCTTCCAAGATAGGACATTAATTGAGTCAATATTTTATCCAAACAAAGCCACCCAAAAAATGCTATCAACAAAAGGGACAGAAATTGATATTTTGGCATTAATTTTATATACTCTTAGACCAGTCCAAGAACCTATGATTTACCTTGAGAATAAAGGAGGTCTTGTGAGAGATTATTCAATCACTATTATAATAGATAATTCTAAATCCTGCTTTAGTGAGTTTAATGAGAAGCATTCATTTCTTACAATAATAAATCTATTTCAAATTATTAATTCAATGGCGATTCCCTCTTTTGATATTGTAGTTACTTCAAGTGAAGGAAATAAGCCAAATATTGTACTTTTTGATAAACCTTCCATTCTTGTTTTTAAAAATTATTCTATATTTGAAAGACTATTGACTTTATTAAGTAACCCTGTTTTAAATACTGATTTATCAGAAGCTATTAATTTGGTATATGAATTAAAAAAGAAGAAAAAAAATGAAAGAGATAGTTATTTGTTTATTCTAACAGATGGTCTTTCCCATAAACATAATGAACAAAAAATATTTTATTATTCGGATTTATGCCAAAATTCAGGAATTAAAATATTTGGAATTGGTTTAGGAATTTACCCTTATATGGCTCAGGGATTATTTAATACTTTCATATATTCGGTAAATCCAGAACATTTATTAAAGGCTATTAGTAAAATATTTGGAAAAATAATTAAAACTGAAACAGAACTAGAATTAATTTCGGATAGTCAACAAATCGGAGATTTAGGAGATATCTTTAATGAAATTGAAAAGAATGATAAATTCTATTATGAAGATTTGAGAAAGGAACTACAAGATATAGAAAAAGGAGATGATATTTTCAATATATTTTCAAATGTTGAAAAGAATACATATGATGAAATGATATTTGTTGAAAAAGGAGAAAATTTGGAAATTTATAGTCAAAATATTTTAAGAACACAGAAAATTTTAATAGTCATGCTTTGGTCTTTTGATTTAAATAAAAAAAATGAATCTCCTTATGTTTCCCCTAGATATATAGTTAATCCAAGTAGCGTAAATGGTAATGTATGCATTGATACAGCTCTTGAACATTTTGGTATTGAAACTGATATAGTCTTAGATTATGAATCAGCTATAGATGAACTATTAAAAACAAATGATAAAGATGAATGCAATTATTATGCCGTTTGGATTTTCTGTGGTCCTCAATATGCTATTTTACCTCCAATTAATGGAGAAAAAAATAAATCAAATCCTAATTTAGTTGAGGAGTTTATAAATGTCTTAATTGAATTTTGGAATAATGGCGGTGCCCTGGTTTTTATGGCTGATGGAGATCCATTAAATTTCCAGGTAAATCTCTTTTTGGAGAAAATAGATTTTTCGAAAAATGAAAAGCCTGATTTTAGAATTCATGGAGATTATATTGGAAATAAATATTTAATTCAAGATAAAAACGGAAAAATGGATAAAGTAGGTATTTTCAACAAAAGTAATCATAAAATTATATATAAAGGAAAAGAAATACAGAGGCAATCTTTATCGCATAATCTTGGACAGATATATGAAGGATATACAATATCATATGCTGTTGATAAACATAACAAAAAAATACCTTTCAGTGAATCTGAAAGATTATTACCATTTAATCCTTTTGCTATTAATTCTGAAGGAGGATTGAGTACTTTACTTTATGAAGCTGATTCTTTAGGAAGAGGAGATATTTTGATTGATTGTGGATATACTAAATGCTTTTTAAATATGTATAAAACTGGTACTTATAAATTTATCCAAAATATAGCAGGATGGACAGCAAGACCTGAAATAAAATTTTTAGCAGAAAATATAAATCCCTGGGATTGGAGACCAAAAGGAATAAAATATAAAGTTAATTATAACGCAGTATATAATGGATTCTTAAAATTAGAAAATGAAGAATCAGATCTTGCTAATATGAAAACACTATTTTGTATAGATGATTCAGGCTCTACTGATAGTTCTGACTTTTATTATTCAGAATTAGAAGATATAATTAGTTATTATTATGATAAAAGCAGGGGAGACATCATTTATTTATGGAATGAAAATAAGAAAAAAATTAATGACGAAGAACTTAAAGAAAAAATTGAAACAATGGAAGGATACGGAAGTACTTATCCTTATTTAATAGCTGAAATAATAGACGAAGAAAAAAATAATAAATGCAGACATCTTGTAATAATAACAGACGGGAATGTTTCACAAGATGAAATAAGCCAGGCTGATGAAAAAATCAAAAATATTAATTATAATTTTGATTATGTTACTGTTTATATTTTGGGCGATGAAGCAGATTTATCAGTAGGAGCGCCTTTTTGTAGAAATACACCCAATAAAACTTTTGAGAAAAAGGGACCTGAAGACAATTTTAAAGAATTAGTAACACTTAGTAAAGAAGATTTAGAAACTCTTGAACATCTTGAACAATATTATAATTATAATGAATTTATGAATAATTATGACAAAATTTTCAAAGCAATTCAAGCGAAATGTATAGGAACATCAGATGAAAATCTGAAAAATAAATTAGAAATAATGTTTAGTAATATAGTGAAGGATAGTAAAAATATTGATTTTGATTTTATAAATAAGAGTAAAAAGGCATTAATTGGAATGACTGAGGGTTCAATAAAAAATAATTTCACTTTGGACCAAATAAATGCAGCAACTTGGAATTTACATAATGATTAATTTAAAAATTAAATTAATTTCAATTAGTTATTAAATTTAATTTTAATAAAATATTTAATTTTAATTTCAAGAGATTAAACAATTTTTGGGGATTGGGGATTGGGGATTGGGGATTGGGGATTGGGGATTGGGGATTGGGGATTGGGCC